>AWOL01S0038285.1:18555-84078 GCA_000715115.1 Nicotiana otophora
AACAACAACAACAACAACAACCCAGTATAATCCCACTAGTGGGGTCTGGGGAGGGTAGTGTGTACGCAGACCTTACCCCTACCCTGAGGTAGAGAGGCTGTTTCCAAAATGACCCTCGGCATCCTTCCCTCCAAGAACTCCCCATCTTGCTCTTGGGGTGACTCGAACTCACAACCTCTTGGTTGGAAGTGGAGGTTGCTTACCATCAGAGCAACCCACCTTGTCAATATATAAATAATGATAATAAATATTTACTTGAGTGAGTTTCAAGAAATTGTAGGTCATTTGAAAATTTTCATTTCCTAATATTTACGTGTGAATTTTATTTTTGGACCTCGTTTCTTAATATTGTTACTTTTCCATGTTGTGTCTCAGGAACCTTTTCAATACGGTCCGGATTGCTAGCTCCCGTTCATAGTTTTGCTACAGATGATACACGAGAAATCTTTTTATGGCGGTTCTTCCTTCTAATTACCGGTATATCTATGATTCTTTTCTCCCAAATGAAGCGGCAGACATCGGTATATAAAACTTATAAAAAGGAAATGGTTGTGGTGCGACGTACTCTTGATGCGATAGCTTACTGCTTGATTCTTTATACAGTCCGTTTTGACTTAAAATCTATGAATGATGAAGTTATACACCAAATTTATCCAAATATTAGAGAAAAGAAATTGTACCAAAAATTCTAGACAAACCTAAGATAAACTTCTGCTAAGTTCATCATGTAAGGTGATCGCACATTCTAAGCTTGGTCAAAGTTAACAGAATAGCCAATTATTTCAAAGTAGAAATTACTTGGCACTTAAATGAACTTGAGGAGTTAATGCTCGAGAAGTAAATTACTTTCTTTGTCCATTTTAAGTAAATTTTTAGTGCGTACAATGAAAATTATTAAGTACAATGTTTATTTTACTAAATTAGCCACATGTTCGTTGACTATTAAATACTACTATTAGAAAGTAAGTACTATCAATCACTTTAGAGCTATTAATAGCAAGAGTAAAATTGAAAAACACAATTAATTTTATCTTGATTTTCTAAAATAACAATTTTAATGCAGTTTTTGGAGGTAAAATAACACTTACAATTGGTCAAAGGAAGAATTTGATTCAAAAAGGAATATTATAATCCTAATGGAAAGATCTCATAATGTAGTTTTGCAGGTATGTATCACTATATATTGAAATCAATTTATCATTTTTATCTCGGCAACTTTGATCGGAAAACTCTTAGCGTTTAGCTTTCGTCTCTTCATCACTTAATTCTCGAAGTCCTTCATGAAAGATAGAGAAATACACATTCATGCCATATTTGCACAATGCTTTGACTTTAATGGGGTTTTCATCCGGTATTTCAACCACATGTAGGCTCTGAACAGAAGTAGAACTAAAGCGTTCTACTCACGGGTCGGCGCTTAGCCCTTTTTATTTGCTCTGGCGATGGATGCACTGACGCGCAACATCCAAGGGAGGTGGCGTGGTGCATGCTATTTGCAGATGATATTGTATTGATTGACGAGACACGAGACAGTGTCAATGCGCAATTAGAGGTATGAAGGCAGACCCTGAAATCTAAAAGTTTTAAGTTAAGCAGAACCAAGACGGAATACTTGGAGTGTAAGTTCAGTGGCGAGACTCAAGGAGGGGAATGTGAGGTGAGGCTGGACTCGCAGGTCATCCCTAGGAGAGGAAGTTTTAAGTACCTTGGGTCTATTATTCAGGGGGATGGGGAGATTGATGGAGATGTCACACATCGTATTGGGGCGAGATGGATGAAATGGACACTCGCTTCCGGTGTTTTGTGTGACAAAAAGATGCCACCAAAACTTAAGGGTAAGTTCTACAAAGTGATGGTCAGACCAACGTCATTATATGGGGTTGAGTATTGTCCAGTCAAGATCGCTCATGTCTAGAAGATGAAGGTAGCAGAGACGAGGATGTTGAGATAGATGTGTGGGCACACCAGGTTAGATAGGATAAGAAATGAGGTTATTCGCGACAAGATGGGTGTGGCTCCTATTGGAGATAAGATGCGGGAAACGTAGATTAGGTGGTTTGGTCATGTGAGGAGTAGCAGCACAGACACTCCTGTGAGGAGGTGTGAGAGGTTGATAGTGGAGGGCCTACGAAGAGGTAGAGGTAGGCCAAAGAAAAGGTGGGGAGAGGTGATTAGGAAAGACATGGCGCAACTTTAGCTAACCGAGGACATGACCCTTGATAGGAAGGTATGGAAGTCGGGGATTAGGGTAATAGAGTAGGTAGTCTAGAGTGTTCATAACGGTAGTATTGGCACGTAGTCTCGCTTTCTGTTGGTAGTAGGTTTTTATGACTAACCGTTGTTTTCTTTCATTATTGATCACCTTACTATCTTGTTGTTTTATTCTGCTTTTATATGTATTTAACCAAAGAATTTGATTCTCAGTAAAAGCCTATTTTTAGAAGTACTCGGGTTACTGATAATCAAGAAATTCAATATTCTCTCAGAAATAAGAAAGGAAATTAGAACAATAAATGAAAAAATAATCGATTGAAAACACAAGAAAGTAGTTATATTCCAATAATAATTAGAGCATGTCTTTACAAGTGAAATTCCCTTCCCTTATTTAGGAATTTACAAATATAACGTTTCTTCCCTTTTATTACCGAATCATTATTAGCATTAATGACATTAATGAAACGTTATAATTGGCAACCGTAACTGTTTATGAAGATTCTGTAATGGTTCCGATTCTTCTTCCACATTAATTAGAGGTTCATGAATCTTTTCTCTTTACTGTCTTGATTCATCCTGCCTATTTCTCTTCACTGAGTAATTTAGGCTCGAGTAACCGTACCCTTTCGTCTCGTGAGTGATTTGCTCGTACCTGTTGTAAATTGTGAATCTTTTAATGCAACACTCAAGTTGACATCTTCTTAGTGATCCACGTATCTTGCCCTATCATCCTCAAATAATTCCACGTGTAATATTATTTTTTTACTAATACAGATAGTCCCCCCACTTGCCAAATATTCAGCAATTGAATATTTGGGAAGTGGCACACATTGTGTCTTTTTCAGAACCAATGCGTCGTATGTCACTTCTATTTAATGCATGTACCACGTGGCATTTATCGATCGGGTCTGCGATTCTTCAATGGTTTTAAGGGCTTTTTGCAGCCGCGTCAGTCACGAAGTGACTGTTTCATTATGACATTTCCACCATGACTCCCTTTACATGACGATTGCTTCTTCTTATAAATTCCTCTTGTGCATTTGCTTTCACGAAAACCTTCAATCTACAATATTCTTCTTCCATAATCGTTCTTATACATCAACACATTATTTTACAGTACAACCATGTCTTCATCGAACCCTGATCCTTGCAGAGTAGTAATTGTAGATGAACTTCCCCCTTCAATTGCTCCTGTTAGTTGTAGAAGAGGCGGTAGGTTGCATAGCTTAGGATCTTTATCTGTTCGTTGTTCTACTTCTCAACCCAACATTGCTACCCCTCCTTCTTCTAGAACTAGAGCTTCTTCAACTCATAGATCTTCTGCCAGAAATAGGGAGTCTAGTGAACCGCTTCGTGAACCCACTGTTGATGAGATTATTCCCGTTGATCTTTCCTTCTTTACTGATAGAGAATCGATTAGAAATCAAGTTACTCCCATGACTTCTCATGATCGTGCTGATGTTTACCCTTCCAGATTTCTGAGGGCTTGATTTCTCTTGTGCGAAAAGAATGTCATTGGAAATTCGATTTCCCAATTTTAGTCCCTAATGCAAATCAAAGGATCACTTCATACAAAGCTGGTTATTCTTTTATTTATACATATCCCTTTACATTAGGCTTCAGACCACCTATCGACCCAGTCATTATAGAATTTTGTCATTTTTTCAACGTTTCCTTAGGACATATTGTCCCTATTGTATGGAGAGCTGTGACATGCTTGAGATACTTGTCAAACTTGGCCTCTTTACCCTTCACCTTCAATCATTTGATTCATCTTTATTCCCCCAAGTTATTTCGTTTTGGGTTTTTACTCTCGTGGCCAGGAGTAAGAGAGCTTTAGTGAGCCCTGAAGATGACAAGGATAGTGGTTGGTATGCCCGATTCATTGCTGCTCTCACAAGTGGGTTAGTGGGTGAAGAGAACATGCCTTTTCCAGAAAAGTGAAACTTTGCACGTAAGTTTCTTTTCAGATTTGTTCCTTTTTTTTTTTTGTGAAGAACCTGCAATCTCGTGACTGTTTTTCTTTTCCTCTTTTTTTAGCAACCATGGAAGCTGTTGAGGAGATTCCAAACTTCCGTAGTTAGGTAGAAACATTGTTAACTGCTGCTCTTATGGAAGAAAGGTCCTGGAAGTACCTTTCTAATATGTTTGGTTGGAAAGTAAAGACTCATGGTATCTTTCTCTTCTACTTTCTAACTTACTTCCATAAACAATTTACTAACTCCTCTATTTACTAGGATTTCCCATTCGAGGTGTGAGTTCCGCATCTATTGCCGCTTCGAGACTCTCTCTATCAATGGCTCAAGAGATGATCTTGAGTTCCTCATTAAAAAAAAAAGCTGATAGAGCACACAGTTCCGAGGGTGAAGAGGAACGTGATAAAGGCTCGTTAGTTCGTAAGCCTCGAGCTAGGAGACGTGTCATTTCGGATGACGAAGATACTTCTCCTCCCATTTCTGTTCCTATGCACGAGCCCAAAGGTGCTAACTTAGTGAGCTCTGATGAAGAGATGCCTGTTGTACCCTGTGACTCTACTGAACAACTCTTTTCTCGTGGGTTTGATAATGAAGACTTCAGCTTTGTTTATGAGGAAACTCTTCTTGCCTTTTTTTCTGTATCTGTTCCAGTTGATCCTCAGTTCCCCGCACCTATTGCTGCTGCCACTGCTTCGCCCATGGCTATTTTGACTCCCTTAACTGCCCCTATTGTTACAACTTCTCATGTTGAAGTTGGTTCTTCCAGTAACAGTAGGGTAATGAAAAGAGTTACCATCGAGGTTCCTGAAGATGGTAGTATTCTGAAGAAATCTGGCCAAGATGATGTATGGCTGAAACCATTGATTGGCCCAGTTGAGAAGTCTAAATTGGAAAACTATAGTTCTTTAACGTGGATGAATGATATTGTACATTCATTTTTAAAGGTATAAGCCTTAGCTTTTTATTTTGCGTGTGATTTCCTTTTCATCTATATTTGACAATCACATTTTCCTTTTCATTGTGTCGATCAACTTGATTGGTACGGAGATGATGAAGATACTGAGCAGTTAATGAACGACTATCACACCGAAGTGGACAACTAGAAGGAACAATTCGAAGGTATTCAACTTGAGAAAGAAGTCTTAGAGGAAGAAAAGTGTACCTTGGAGCAGCAAGTGAAAATATCGTCAGTAGAGTTGGCAGTTGAGAAAGCCTCATCCAGTCAAGCGGGCAAAGATAAAGACCTTCTCGAGTCTTCATTTGCTGAGCAGCTTTCCAAAGCCACTGAAGAAATTAGGGGCTTGAAGGAACTACTGAATCAAAACGAAGTTTACGCCAGGGATCTTGTTCAAATGCTCACCCAAATTCAAGAAGATCTCCGTGCGTCTTCTAACCAAGTTCAGTTCTTAGAGAGATCACTCGCCCCTTTACAAACTTCTTATGATGCTGCTTTTACTGAAAAAGAAGAGTTGGAGGCCGAAATTGAGCAATGGGAAAGGGATTATGAGGCCCTTGAGGATAAATCAACTCTTGATGTAAGTTGGCTTTCTTGAACGTGCGCCTCGAGACTTTGATGGAGGCTAACCAGGAAGGTTTTGACTTGACTGCTGAGATTGCAAAAACTAAGGAAACCATTGAAAAAACTCAGCAAAGTCAAAACTTTTCTTCACCTGAGGTCGGCATTCTCGAGGGTGATAAACTTACTCCTGGTGAAGTTAGTGTTCAAATCTCTTCTGCTCAAGTCGAACCTTCTGCTGCTGCTGATGATGCCATCTTGACTTCTCCCGCTGCTGATAGTACTACTTTAGAATCTACCCCGTAATAAACTTGTGTTTGGAAAGTTTATTGTATTTGTTTTTTTATTTATGGAATGGTTGGCAAGTTTTACCCCTAATCCGTTTTGGGTTTAAATATCAAATACTTTGGTTTGAACTAAGTTTACACTTAGTTTTAACCGGGTTTATATAATATTTCATTTTGAGTTTCTATTCTACTCTTATAATATTTCATTTTGAGTTTCTGTTCTACTCTTTTATTATGCATTTAAAAATGCTTCAATACTCCGTGACTTTTTGAACATGCACGAATTATAAAAGAGGGCTCTTTTATAAACGACACTTAATGAAGAAGACGTCTCAATTTCATAATGGTGTAAACATACGAAAGAAGAAATAGGAACACACATGTTTCTTTGAATAACTTTGAGGAAGTTTTGTATCATTCAAACTTTCAAATTGTATAATACTTTACATGTATTCAAGTATCATCTATAACTCTTTCGTATACTATTTTTTTACAACATATTTTACAAAATTCATGAGTATATCTTGCAACCCATGATTAAATATTGCCTTTAACCTAAACATTCATAAGATTTTGAAATTTACATCCACGAGTGTATTCTTCATAAGTTTTTGAATCAGGCTCGCGTTGTTGGCTCTTGACTTTGCTCTTAACTTTTGATTTGTTGGGTAGACCATAGGCTTGACCTGAATTCTAACTTTTCCAGTCTTCTTTGCTTTTCTTATATATATAGTCCCCCAAGTGTTTGAGCTTTGAAGTATGAAATCTCGAGCACTTAATTATTTCTTCCATGTGGTCCATTTTCTGAAAAGGAAAAACATACGAGACTCGAAGGTATATATAGTTTAGATGATGTCTGCTTAACCCTTTATATTTCTATCAGAAAGGTTACAACCCTAGACCGGGAATAATGTTGCTTCCGCATGTCCTTCAGGTCTAATATTATCATTTGGCGTGGGCTAGCTTTTTGCCTATCATCTAAAATTATTAGTATAATTTTAACTGTACAAAACAAAAATCGTAATTGAACTATACCTGACCGTGGGTATTTCTTTTGCTCAGAAATAGTATTTCTTTAAATGAACAACATTTCAACTCGAGGGTAAAACCTTGCCATCCATGGTTTCTAACTCGTAGGAACCTTTTCCAGTGATACCTCGAACTTTATAGGGTCCTTCCCAATTTGGATTTAACTTTCCTGCTCCAGTTGTTTTCTTTGATTGGAAAACCTTTTTAAGAACGAAGTCCCCAATTTTGAAGTACCTGAGGTGAGCCTTTCTGTTGTAATATCGTTCTATGATTTGCTTGTGTGCTGCCATCCATATTAAAGTTGTTTCTCTTCTTTGTTCGAGTAAATCCAAGTTTGTCCTTAATTCCTCATCGTTCGACTCTTCAGTTGCCAATGTGAATCTCGTGCTTGGTTCTCCTATTTCAACTGGGATTAAACCTTCTGAACCGTACACAAGCGAAAATAGAGTTTCTCTCGTGGCTGTTTTTGTTGTGGTTCTATAAGGCCATAACACTCCTGGTAATTCTTCAGGACAATTCCCTTTCAATTTTTCTAGTCTCTTCTTCAAATTATTAATGATAATTTTATTTGTTGACTCAACTTGTCTATTTGCCACGGGATGGTAAGGTGAAGAGGTTATTCGTTTTATTTGCCAACTTTGAAAGAACTCCGTGATTTTCGAGCCTATAAATTGTGGGCCATTATCACATACGATTTCTTTTGAAACTCCAAACTGGCATATAATATTTCGCCAAATGAAGTCTTTCACCTCCTTTTCTCGTACCTATTTGAAAGCTCCTGCCTCTACCCATTTTGAAAAGTAATCTGTTAATACTAATAAGAACCGTATCTTTCCTTTAGCTTGTGGTAAAGGCCCTACTATATCCATTCCCCATTTCATAAATGGCCATGGGGAAATAACTGTATGTAATAACTCTGCAGGTCGGTGCATATTGTTGGCATATCGTTGACACTTATCACATTTGGCTATAAAATTTTTGCATCTTCTTCCATTTTAGGCCAGTAGTATCCTGCCTTGATTAGTGTTTTAACTAAAGATCTTTTACCTATGTGATTTCCGCAATGTCCTTCATGTATTTCCCTTATCACGTACTCCGTTTGATTGGGTCCAAGACACCTTTCTAAAGGACCGCCAAACATTTTTCGATATAAATTATCTTGAATTAGGCAGTAACGAGCAGCTTTTCATCAAAGCACTTGAGATTCTTTCTTGCCTTCAGGTATGATCCCCTACTGCAAAAAATTAACAATATCGTTTCTCCAGTCCCAGGTTAAATTGTTAAAGCTTACCTCATGTTTATCCTGGTCAAGTGCTGAATGAAATAAATGTATTACAATAGCATTTTGTTCACTCGTTACTTATGCAATTGAAGCAAGGTTAGCCAACGCGTCTGCTTCTGTATTTTCTTCCCTGGGTATTTGCACGATCTTCTATGATTGGAAGTTGGAATTGCCTGACCAGTTCTCGTGCCTTTTCCAAGTATTGTTGCATTCGTGGCTCTCTAGCAGTGTAAGTCCCCTGCATCTGATTGACTACCAGTTGAGAGTTACTTTTAATCATGATTTGCTCTATAGAGAGTTCTCGTGCTAGTTCCAAACTTGCAATTACAACTTCATACTTTGCTTCATTGTTAGTAATAGGGTAACATTTAATTGCTTGTCGTATACTTTCACCTGAGGGTGGGATTAAGACAATACCGAAACCGGCTCCTTTGACATTTGAAGAGCCATCAATAAATAAAGTCCACATACCTGGATTAGCTCTAGTAAAAATATGTAACTCCTTTTCTACTTCAGGAATTATTTTTGTATTAAAATCTGCGACGAAATCTGCTAAAACTTGAGATTTTATTGCTGTTCTAGGTTGATAAATAATGTCATAGTCACTTAGTTCTATTGCCCACTTGGCTATTCTGCCTGACAATTCTTGTTTATGTAAAATATTCCTTAATGGATATGCAGTTACTATGGAGATAAGATGGCATTGAAAATATGGTCTCAATTTCCTAGCTTCCATGACTAATGCTAAAGCTAGTTTCTCTAGATGAGGATATCTAGTTTCAGCATCTAATAAAGATTTACTAACATAATAAATAGGAGAATATTTACCTTTGTCCTCCCTTACTAAAACTGCGCTTACAACTACTTCTGCAACTGCAAGATATACAAATAGTCTTTCTCCATCCCTTGGTTTAGACAGTAAGGGAGGATTTGTTAAGTATGCCTTCAAATCTTTGAGGGCTTGTCGGCATTCCTCAGTCCATTCAAACTGATTTTGCTTCTTTAATACTGAAAAGAATTTAAAGTTTTTCTCTGAAGATCTTGAAATGAATCTTCCCAGAGCTGTAATCCTACGTGTCAATCTTTGTACCTCTTTTTTGCTTGTAAGTATATCAGACATTTCTTCAATAGGTTTAATCTGTGCAGGATTTACTTCAATTCCTCTATTAGATACGAGAAAGCCTAGAAACTTACCGGAAGCTACGCCAAAAGCGCACTTTTCTGGGTTCAGTTTCATATTGTATCCGCGGAGGATCTCGAAGGTATTTGAAAGATCTTGAAAATGATCTTCCGCTTGTGTAGATTTGACCAACATATCATCAATGTACACTTACATCGTCTTCCCAGGGGTTCTTGGAACATCTTGGTCACCAACCTCTGATACGTGGCTCCAGCATTTTTCAAGCCAAAAGGCATGACTTTGTAACAATAAGTCCCCCTGTTTGTAATAAATAAAGTTTTTTCTTCGTCTAAGGGGTCATATTTTTATTTGATTATAACCAGAATACGCATCTAGAAAGCTTAATAATTCGTGGCCTATGGTAGCATCAATCAACTGATCTATATGTGGTAAAGGGAATGAATCCTTCGGGCATGCTTTATTTAAGTCAGTGTAATCTGCACAAACTCTCCATTTACCGTTCTTTTTCGGAACTACCACAGTATTAGCTAACCAATTAGGATATTTTACCTTGTGTATTGAACCGATCTTTAAGAGTTTCTGTACCTTTTCATCGATCACTTGATTTTTGAATGATCCTTGCTTCCTCTTCTTTTGTTTGACATGTATGAATGATGGATCTTCATTTAATTTATGAGTCATCACCTTTGGAGGTATACCTGTCATATCTGAATGGGACCATGCAAAACAATCTGCGTTAGCTTTTAAATATTCAATTAACTTACCTCTCCTTTCTAGGTTTAACCTTGCTCCGATATAAATTCTTCGATCTGGCCATTGTTCGAAAAGTGGAACAGCTTCAAGCTCCTCAATCGTTGTTTTAATGTTTTCGTTCTCCTCTGGCTCTTAAATTACATGTGGTCTGGAATCCACGTCTGTTTGTTTTGATACAGTTTCTGTTGAAATTTGATTTACCGCATCTTTCTCACTCGCACCCGCATCATTTTGACTTGCACTTGTATTTTTTTGACTTGGCTGTATCACCGAATTGTATGCTCCTTGAAGTTTGTTGATCTCCTCGAATTTGTTGAATTCCCCATTTTGAAGGGAATTTGATAACCTGATGTAATGTGGATGGCACAACATCCATATCATGAATCCACGGCCTCCCAAGAATCACATTATAGGCCATATCCGTGTCTATTACTTGAAATTTTGTTTCTTTGATGACCCCTTCTGCGTATGTGCTTAGTTCAATCTCGCCCTTTGTAACAATGGTTGAGTTATCAAACCCAGATAAGGAACGTGCTTTTGGAACTACACGATCGCCCATCATCATTTCGTTCACCACTCGTAATAGAATAATGTTCACGGAGCTACCTGCGTCAATCATAAATTGTTTTACATTAGTATCATGTATAAGTAAAGATATTACCAGTGCATCGTTGTGAGGAATCATTAATCCATCGACATCTGCATCATCAAAGGTTATGTTGCCGTCTTCCAGAGTTTGGCGAGTTCGCTTCCCGTGAGTTATTGTGAACTTTGTTATTTTTTTCGCAGCTGTATAGGTTACGTTGTTGACTTCTTCTCCGCCGTTTATCACATTTACTGTTCTCTTTGGAGATGGAGGTTTTGGGAGCTCTTGCCTATTTTTCATGTAAGCTTGTTTGCCTTTCTCGCTGAACAATTCCGTCAGATATCCCTGCTTCAATAAATGTTCCACCTCACCTTGTAATAATCTGCAATCTGATGTTCTATGGCTGTGGTCATTATGGAACTCACACCAAAAGTTTAGGTTTCTTCTATTTCGATTTGATATCATCTCTTTAGGCCATCGTACCTTATCCCCCATGCTTCTTAAAATAACGACCAACTCGGATGTACTTGCGTTAAAATTATAATCCCCAGTCCTTGCGTTTGTATTAGCATCTCTGTTGCTTTCATCTCGATCTTTGCTGAATCTCGACGATGACGAACCTGAATCTCTATTTGCGAACCTGTCATCAGCCTGCACGTTTTCGAATTTGGAACGAGCTTCTCACCACGAAGGTCCCATATAAGGCTCGTACCTATTCTTACCGGACCTCTTCTCAGATTCCGACCGCCTCGAACCTGTTTTTTCTTCAACCCTTGACTGAGCTATGATATCTTCTTCGATTCGTAATTTGGTACTGTACCTATTATAGACATCATTCCATGTCGTGGCAGGGAATTCTCGTAGGCTCTCTTTAAGCCTCTTCGTAGATTTTGAACTTTTCTCGTTTAAATTGCTTGCAAATGCCATGGCTGTCCAATTGTCTGGTACTCTTGGTAGCAATATTCTTTCACGTTGGAATCTGTCTACGAATTCTCGAAGCAATTCTGTATCTCCTTGCTTTACTTTGAATATATCCTCCATTCTCTTTTCAATGTTTTGTGCACCTGAGTGTGCTTTTATAGATAGATCTGTAAGCTCAACAAAAGAATCAATGGAATTTTCAGGTAAAAGAGAGTACCATGTTAACGCTCCTTTAGTAAGTGTTTCCCTAAACTTTTTGACCAGCACATATTCAATCTCCTGCTTGGTTAAATTATTGCATTTTACTCCCATGGTGAATGCAGTAACGTGGTCACGTGGATCGGTTATTCCATCGTATTTTGGGATGTCAGGCATTTTGAATTTTTTGGGAATTGGCAATAGAGCTACGCTTGGTTTCCATGGTTGTTGTGAATATTTGTCGAAATCAACTCCTTTGATCACAGGTGGTACACCAGGTATTTGCTCAATACGGTCATTTTGTTCTTTCACCTGTGTCTGCAAGATTAGTATTAAAGTTTGTAAATCAGAATTATTAGGCATACCTGATCTCCCATCACGTGACTTGTTGGGAGTTCCTCCGCTTCCAGAATTAACCAACCCTGATCGTGGAATTTCCATAGTTGCAGTATTATTTGGTGGAGGTGTGGGTGGCACAACTAGTAGTCCCCTCACGAAAGCCTGGAGAGCATCATTCACATACTCAGTAATTAACTGCTTCACAGCATCCTGCTCGACAATTTGTTCATTTCCATGTTGTTCATTGTTACGAGTAGTGGATCTTTCTGGTGATGTTTCTCTTGAATTGCGTGGGGTTCCTTGAGGTGATGGAACTGGAGTTCCTTCCACCTGTTGGTTGTTGTCATTGACATTTGACATAATTCAGTTGAGAGAGAGTGATTTGGAAAGTAAGAGAAGATTATCAGATTCCCGGTAACAGAACCAATTTGTTTAACCAAAGAATTTGATTCTTAGTCAAAGCCTATTTTTAGAAGTACTCAGGTTACTAATAATTAAAAAATTCAATATTTCTCTCAGAAATAAGAAAGGAAATTAGAACAAGAAATGACAAAATAATCGATTGAAAGCACAAGAAAATAGTTATATTCCAATAATAATCAGAGCCTGTCTTTACAAGTAAAATTTCCTACCCTTATATAGGAATTTACAAATATAACAATTTTTTTCCTTTTATGACCGAATCATTATGAGCATTAATGACATTAATGAAATGTTATAATTGGCAACCGTAACTGTTTATGAAGATTCTGTAACGGTTCCGATTCTTCTTCCACATTAATTAGAGGTTCATGAATCTTCCCTCTTTACTGTCTTGATTCATCCTGCCTATTTCTCTTCACTGAGTAATTTAGGCTCGAGCGACCGTACCCTTTCGTCTCGTGAGTGATTTGCTCGTACATATTGTAAATTGTGAATCTTTTAATGCGATACTCCAGTTGTCATCTTCTTAGTGATTCACGTATCTTGCCCTGTCATCCTCATATAATTCCACGTGTAATATTTTTTTTTTTTACTAATACAATATGGTTTTTGGTGCTGTCCCTTCTTGTCTATTTTTTCATTAATGTGGTGCTTATACTTTTCTGAGCCGAGGGTATATTAGAAACAATCTCTTTATCCTCACAAGATAGAAGTAAGATCTTCGTACACACTACCCTCCCAGACCCCACAGTGTGGCATAATACTGGGTATGTTGTTGTGTTGTTGTAGCATGCATCTCTTGGCCTCGCGACCATATGGCTGAGTTCCCTCCTTCATTATCACACATCCCTTCCTTTACCGACATAGTTTTAGCAAGGCCAAAATAATTCTCTGAAAATTCATTTAGACAAAAAAAGATAACAAAGCAAATTTTGAAAGCTTAGTTAAACATGCCTCTTAGCTAATGTGCATGTAAGTCTGTCCAAACACTAAATTTATAGCAAAAACTAGTTTAAGTGGATGTTCTGTATTTCCAAATTTCTTCCTTTTCTGAAAATTATTAGGAAAAGCAATATATTGTTCTACATGGATTTAAATCCATTACCGGTTAGGATCAAGGTTTTGACATGTCTATATATATTTAGCGCTTGTTTAGTTTGGGATTATGCTACTATATATTGAAGTAATTAGTTAATATTCTTTTTCATTCTTCTTGTCAAAGCCCCGGGTACTGTTTGTTCAATTAAATTTTTGATATGAAGAGGAGTAATTATCCACCATGATTGTCAACTCTATTAAGAACTGATTTTGACGAGTCAATAGTATGTGAGACACACAATAATCAATATTGTACCTATTTTTGTAAGAACCGCAGAAACAAACCTCTTTGTGAATTGTGTTGGAAGGTTTCTTCACATGAAGGTCAACAACTTTTGCAGGTAAGTTTTTCACCAATAAATAATCTTCTTTTATTTTAAATGAGTGCCTTGTATTAAATTGTGTTACTATCTCAAATTTTGTAAAGTTCATTTTAATAAGACCAAAAGGTTCATTTGTTAAAAGAAACTTCTACGTCAAACGTTCAAACTTGAAACAGTAAAGAATCAAGTGAGCAACACTCTAGCTTAGTGTGGATTAAATCATACGGGAGTTAATATTATCACATATTCAAGGTTAGCGTGATAATTTTTGGAAGGAAATTAATTTGCTTAGTTATACAAAAGAAACTCAAGTAGAGTTAGTGCCGCATTCTTTTCATACTAATAGTTTATAGTTGTACTATTTTTACAAGACACAAAACCTTTAGTTCTTAAACAAATATTAGCCATGTGATATAATGTAATACGCGGGATTTTGTTGTGAAAAACTTTATTGAGTGATATAAAAATTTGAGTAGTTTAATTTAAAGTTCAAAATATTATATAAAATTTTACCATTAAGAACTTGAAAAATTGAATTAAAAGATTCATTCTCCAGATGCAAATCTTTTTGAAGTTATTGGTCTTTTTATTTGGCATTTGAGAAGTTTCAATCACAAAAAAAAAAAGAGAGGGGAAAAAGTAACATTTTTAATGTAAGTTTTCCAGTATAATCGTATTCTCAATATCATGTCAAAAATTCTGAACTTGAAGTCCAAAACCTAATACATATTCAATGTTTTTATTAAATATTTTTTCTTTATTTATTGTTGCTATTAATTCTAAATCCTTTTCCATTAATCTAAACGAATACTTGATATTTTCATATTGAAGATTGTTTACCCTTAAAACGGATAATAATTAAATTTGTACGCGATTTTAAGGATATGCGGATAGATTCAACACAAATAATCAAGAATGCTAGATAAATGAATTAAAGATATAATGATTAATCAAACCAGTCGTAACGTTATGGCCCAACTTGAACTTGGATTGGACAATAGTTTTGCCCTCGATCAGACCCCCGGTTCGGAGCCAACAGAGAATGAATAACAGACAGTAAAGTAATAGCTTTGCTATAGCTAGAGAGCAAAAAATAAAATTGTATTGCCTTGGTATGTGTGTTACATTGTGTCCTATTAAATAAAAAGCTTCCCCTTTATACAGTAGGTGAGTTTCATCCCTAGTACAATTCTAGAAAAGGTAAAAATTCCTCTTTTTCGTTAATTACTGATTTGTTACCGACATCGGGTGAGATCTGCGTCATGATATCCGGTTGAGTACGGATATCACGGTCCTCTGTTAGTCGTATGCAGTCGTTTGCCATATTTTCCGAGGTCCTGGAGCTCGTTCTGGGTTCGGGGAATGTTATCTCATCTGGTCCGATGGTGGGCACCCCATTCGGACCTTGATACAAAGAGTTCCCAGCTTCGATTCGATCTCATATATTAATACTCTTACTTCGTTTGATCCACCGGGTAAGGCTCAATTCATACTATTCATCGTGGGCCCGAAGAAGAAGACATCTTTATCGCCCATGGATCGACCTCTGTTGGGGAGCAGGCGACGACCGAGGAAAGGGGACACGAGGCCGATCCCCTTCCGATTCGAGAGGCCGAAATGGAGATGGGGGCTGTGACTTCCCAAGAAGTTGTTCCTATTCTGAAGAAGGCGACTAGTGTGATAGACATCATCGAGACGCCATCCTATACCGAGTCTATGCTTGAAGAGGCCGAAACGGGTAAGGAAAAGTCAAGTGAAGGATTTCAGGGTGCATATGATCCTCTCCACTTGTTCTTCAATGGCATGGACATGTCCACATTGGAAGATTTCTCCGGGTTGGGTCACCTGGAGATCCCGAAGAAGGACATACCTTCGAGAGCTGATGGGCCGAGTACGAGCCCAAAGGTTGGTGAAGCAATTCCCTGCCCCGAGGGCGGACCCCGAGTGTAAGAGAACGGTTGTTCTTAAAGTCTCGGAGGATGCCCGGATCCTGTCTGCTCCGATGGATATAGCCAACTACCTCCGATGCCTTGTGACCGAGGAGGACCAGACAAAGATGAACAAGGTGGGCACGTCAAGTCTCTTTAATGAGGAATAACATACGCTGAACCAGGTAAGGTTTTAACACTTTCATACTCCCTTCATGAATCCCACTTAAGTTTTCCCTTGATGTCTCTTACTAGTTCCACTGTTTTAAAGGCTTCAGTACTTCATCATTAAAGCTTTCTCCGGTATCGCTTGAAAATCAGCCATCTCGAGTTCGAGCTCAAAGAACAGGTCCGGAAGAAGGACATGTACAAGCTTCTGAGAGAGCAATAAGACGAGGCTCTTAAAGACCTCCAGACCGAGCTGGACAAAGTTCAGAATGAGGCCTCGATACTGAAGCGGGAGTATGCCGACCTGGTTGAAAAGGTAAAGGTCTTTGAAGTTAAATACGAGGAGCTAGTCATGGTGACTAACAACACAACCTCGTAGGTTCAACAGAAGATCGACCTGATCGACCAACTCCGAGCTGAGATGAACGTGGTCAAGGCTATGACCGAAGTGTGGAAGGGAAGGATGGACATGCCGGCTTCGAAGAAGGAAATAGCGAAGGCGGAGCTGGCATCGGTTGAGAACCAACTACGGGTGTTGAAGGACAAAGCTGATAAATGGCCTCAACTGAATGATGATCTCTGAGCACAGTTGAGCTCGGACGTCGCAGAACGCGATGCCCTCGAAAGAGAATATGAGGCACTGAAGTCCAAATTGGACACAATCTCCGCTGATGCCGAGGAAATAGTGGCCCAGTACAAGGCCGATGTGGAGGCAGTTGAGACCCGCCTAAAGACAAAGGCTGAATACATGAAGCGACTTTTCTGAAGAGAGATCCTCGAAGAGATTCACGCCCGAGGTTTCAACTTATTGGCTGAGATCGAAGAAGCTAAGAGGCTCGAGGATTAGGCCAAGGAGCTTTATGAGCCCGAGGGTGCCGAAGGCTCTGAGGGTTTTGAGGGCTCCGATGGTTCCGATGACGAGTTGGGCCCTGGTGAAGACCAGTCATAGATGCCATAGCATCTTTTCAGTTTTTTGTTTTTTCTTATGTATATTCTTTTTTGTTTGTCTTGAGGTCGTTTTATCAGGCCTTTGTAAATATATTTTGGAATGTACATATGAAATTTTCCCTTTCTGGCAATATCGCGTCTTCACTTTTCCAGCGCCTTCTTGTAATTTCTCTTCGGGTGGCCCAATACAATGCCGATGTGGAGGCAACCGAGAACCGCCTATAAGACAAAGGCTGAATACAAAGATCTTTCTCGTTGTGATATCACACAAATATATATGGCTCCCTACCAACAAAGGTTATAATCTATTATTTTGGCTAGAATATTAAAGCAAAAATTTGAGTTTGATTAAGTGAGCGTTTGGACATAAGAATTATAAAATTCCAAAATAGAGAGAAATTATTTTTCAAGTAAAAATGGTATTTGAAATTTAGAGTTGTGTTTGGACATGAATATAATTTTGGGCTGTTTTTGAAGTTTTGTGAGTGATTTGAGTAAAATTTTTGAAAAACAGCTTTCTGGAGTTTTTCAAATTTTCGAAAATTTCCAAAATGCATCTTCAAGTGAAAATTAGAAATTTTATGAACAAACGCTGATTTCGGAAAAAAGAAAAAAAATTCTTATATCCAAACGACCACTGTAATAAGATAGTTACAATTTTGAACCATTGATATAATTCATTAAACGGAAAAGGTCCAAATATGCCCTTGTACTATACGAAATTGAACACATTTGCCCTTCGTTAATACTTTAGCTCAAATATGCCCTTACCGTCACATAGTTGGTCCATATATGCCCTTAGAGTTACACAATTGGGCCATATATGCCCTTTTCAAAACGGAATCCACACAAACTAATTAGCTCTTTCGTTAATTATATTAAAGTGTATTACAAACACTATTTTCTTTTTATTAGTACTTTTTTTTCTTTACCTATCTCTTTTCTTTCTTCTTTTTTCTTTTCTTCTCTTTTTTTTCCCCGTTTTCTTTCTCCCTTATCCGATTTCCTCCATTACTGATGTCTTCTCCATTTTCGTCACCAATTTCACTTGACAAAACTCATGAATTCTAATTACTAAGAAAATTATCGCATAAGAATATTTTAATAGATCATATGTTTGTCAATTTTTTAATTTTTACTGAACATATATTTAGTTCTAAAAAATTTAACAAAGTAAGATTAAAATAATATTTGTGTAACAAAAAACCCGAAAAATCCAACAAAATCGAACAATCCAAGCCGATATAATTGGTTTGGTTTGGTTTTGATAGAAACCGAACCAACCCGTTCCATGTACACCTCTAATTTACATAGTTAATAAAAAAATAGAAAATGTCCAGCCGAAAAAAGATGAAAAAAGACTAGCAACTCAAATTTATAACACTACAACTTGAACTCTAGGCTTTTAATCATTAAATTATCTTTCTGAAAATAATTTAAATATTTTGGTATTTTGAGTATCGTTAAAGGTTGAGATATTTTTATTATTTTAAAGTTTAAACCATAATTTTTGGAATAATTTAATTTCGTTTATTTAGAGGGCTAGTGAAATTGGAACTTGATTACTTTATGAGAGATTGTTCTTAGTAATTGGAATTCATGAGTTTTGTCAAGTGAAATTGGTGATGAAAATGGAGAAGACATCAGTAATGGAAGAAACGGATAAGGGAGAAAGAAAAAGGGAAAAAAAAGAGAAGAAAAGAAAAAAGAAGAAAGAAAATAGAAAGGTAAAGAAAAAAGTACTAATAAAAAGGAAATAGTATTTGTAATACACTTTGATACTATTAACGAAAAAGCTAATTAATTTGGGTGAATTCCGTTTCGAAAAGGGCATATATGAGTCAATTGTGTAACTCTAAGAGCATATATGAACCAACTATGTGACGGTAAGGGCATATTTGAGCTAAAGTATTAACAAAAGACAAATGTGCTCAATTTCGTACAGTACAAGGGCATATTTTGATCTTTGCCCTTCATTATATTGGTCTGTAATGTAGCTTTAATATTGCACTCAACGGTATCGTCTAGCTATTAGTTAGGTAGGTAAAAATTTTGAGACTATTGTTCAAATTCGAATAAATACAAACTTCTTCTCATGTGTCTAAGTGTTATCAAGTGCCAAGCTGATAGAATAGTCGAGTTATATACAAGTTGACCACGACAAGTGTCTGACAATTTCTTATCAGCTTAAAAGCAAAATCAAACTGAATTTTATCGCTTTTAAAATTAAAAAATCAAAAAATAAATCAAACAAAAAAACATCAGTTTTCTTTCTCGAGTTGAATTGAATTTCGATTTTTAGTGAACATTCCTAAATTGGACAAACAATAGTGGCCGTACACTGATATCATTGTCATGGCTCAGTGCAAATCCTCTTCTCCGATTTATAATAAGGTTAAAAGTTTTAGAATTGTCCAAAAGGGGAAGTATGTGCACCTACCTAATATAATAAGACAGGAAATTAAGAAAAAATCTGTTTTGTATGTTGGATTCATTTAATTGACTGCGAAACTGTCAGTTTGTGGAACCAGATTTGGTGATCAATAAAATAATTTATATGAAATTAATAAACGATAAAAAAAATGTTGAAAAACTTAATAATTATTTAGTTACTTTGAAGAACCCATTTCCATATTCAACAATCAAATATGAGAAAAGACAAGTCTACAAATTTGTTATAGTTTAAGAAGAAATAAATAAGTCTAAAGATTCTTTTCACTTAAAAAATTATTTGTAAATGACTATAGCCAAAAACTAAGAAAAAACAATAAAATTCAATCATCTCCTATGACGTTTCCCTTCGATTGACCATTATTTTATCCTTTGATTATTGGGAAAGTCAAATTTAATTCAAGTGGAATACTACGTGTGCAACAATTTTCATTCACAAATAAACTATGAGTCATAATATATGGATATATTTGGATATTAATCTGCTCATTGATTGAAATGATAACATTAAGAAGAAAATATTTATTGGATAATCTGTAGGATAAAACATATGAGTCATAATATATGACAAGAATATAGCTTCTCGAATAAAATTTAAAAAATGCAAAAATTACCTATTAGTACTTTTTGGTTTCGATAAGTCCCATTATATCCTTTGCTAAACTAGTAAGTCATTCTTTTCTAAAAGTTTCTAAAAAATGTCCTAAACCTACTAGAATATCGTTGATTGCAATCTGCCTTTTGCAAGTATATGCTGCTTAAAATGCGATACGATTAATTCGAATTCGCGCAACTTAAAAATCATTTCACTTCAAAGCTCGAATCTAACCCGTGATTAAGTATAAGAGTTATTATAAGCTGTAGTGAGTATATAATCCTAAAAAATAAGAACAAATTAAAAGTTTTTTTTTATCCGGTGTCCGATAACTACATTGGGGTCCGACTAAATTTGGATTTGCGTCGGAAAGTCCCACATTGGGGGAGTAAAACACTCTCTAACAAATACGATTTTATACCCAAAGTTCGAACCAAAAACCTCTAATTAAGGATGAAAAAATGCTTAATATTCTACCACAAACGTTTCTTCCAAACAAGTTAAAAGTTTAACCAATGAAATAACGATTAAACCCACAGACTAAGGAGATAAGTCAAAGTAGCGTAAAAGTTCATATGAAGTACAAGTTTTTTCAACATTTGCAAACTTTTAAGTTTGAAAAAATAAAGTTTGTTTTTGACCAAAAAGTTAAAATCTTTCTCTTGAAGCTAAAAAGCAATTATTTGTTTATTTAAAGTGACAGAAAATTTGTAGTACATGCGTGCAGTTAAATCTTCTTTTGTAACTCTAATTAATTTTACTTTTAATCATTCAATACTACAAAAGAACGTAGTAGCATGCCATTTTGGAAAGTTGCTTTAGCAGAATATGAAAAAAGACCAAATCATTTCCAAGTGCATGCACTCCACTTTAGAAGAAGGGTACTCACTCCGATCTACAACAAATAATTTTTTAAATATTTTTACACAAATTAAAAAATTTATCTTTTAATATTAATTAGCAATGAAATTGATCATATTAATCTTTACTATTTCTTCACATAAATATTCCTAACACATACTCCAACATTATTTACTCCAAAGGCCATATAAGAAAAAAATAATTAATTCATTTTTGAAATCTGGAAAAATCACTTATTTTGGACCACAAAAGAAATGCCAAAAAATCACTTATTGTGGACCGGAGGGAGTAACTTTTTACTCCATCCGTTTCTTTTAACTTGTCCATTATTTACTTTGCACACTCTTTAAAATATAATAAATAGAGTTCACAATTTACCATGATACTCGTATTAATTGGTGTATAATCTTAATAAATTTGAAAAATAATTTGGAGTGAATAATTAATGCTACGGGCAAAACATAAAAAATAAATTATTTTTCTCTTGATATGCGAAAATTGACAAGTAAAAATAAAAAATTATTTATGGAATACTTGACAAGAAAAAGTGAACGGATGGAGTAATTTGTTGCAACTCTTTTCATTAATTATCTTATGTCACATTGCTAAGAAAAGAGGATTCTTTTTTTCTCCTCTTATTTAGTTTGAAACAAGCCTACAACAACGAACACCTTTTTATTATAAAATGCGACTTTCGTTTTTTGCTCTGAATTCATTTTAGATTGAAAAAGTAATTAGTCAAATTTCTTGAGCAGCCGACGCTAAGAATTGTGGGACAGAATCTACTATAAATGTGTCCTATTACTGAAAATGATTGAAGCTCCACAAAAATAAATTTTCGAAAATAAAATTTAATGGAATTCAAAGACAACTATTATTTTTCATTTGAGCAACACATTGAATTTATCATGTGAGAAACGGAATCGCTATAATTATTATAAAATATAACTCAAAGTAACAATATCGAACAAGGAAGAATAAACTAAGAGATATAGAGAGAAAGAGAAATTTTTATTTCTTCTTCAATTGTGTGTTTTCCTATCTATTACAAGGCCTTTATATAGGCATAAAAAGTGAAGAAAAATATGTCATTAAGCATAGAAATATGTCATTGAATATGTCATTAAGAATAGAAATATGTCGTTGAATATGTCATTAAGCATTTGAGAAGATCATGGAGTAAGAGTAGACTTCCACCATAATTTGATTTTTCTTATAACACCCCTCCTTGGATGTCCATAGATAATATGTCTCGTGAAAACCTTATTAGGAAAAAACACATTATGGGAAAAAAATCCTAGTGAAGGAAAAAGAGTACACATGTTTAGAAATACGCCGTTTGGTTGCCTCGTTAAAAATCTTGCAAGGAAAACCCAGTGAGACAAAACCTTGTAAGGGAAAAAGAGTACAACGCATATTAACTCCCCCTGATGAGAGCATCAATTCACATCCTTGAGCCTTCACATCCCAATTTTATACACTAGTTTCTTGAAGGTTGATGTCGGTGGAGATTTGGTGAACAAATCAGTCATATTATCACTTGAACGGATCTGTTGCACATTAATATCACCATTCTTTTGAAGATCATGTGTGAAAAATAACTTTGGTGAAATGTGTTTTGTCCTATCCCCTTTTATGAATCCTCCTTTCAATTGGGCTATGCATTCTGCATTGTCTTCATATAAAATTGTGGGTAGTTTATCACACTTTAAACCACATTTATCTCGAATAAGGTGTATTATAGACCTCAACCATACATATTCTCGACTTGCTTCATGAATAGCAATTATCTCAGCATGATTAGATGAAGTAGTCACGATTGATTGCTTAGTCGATCGCCAAGATATGACAATACCTCTATATGTAAACACATAGCCTATTTGAGATCGAGCCTTGTGTGTAGGGATGCTTATTGGGCGGATTGGAAAGTTAATTACTCTTAACGGTTATCGAATTTTAAATGTATTAATCCGCTAGCCACCCGATAAGATATCGGACGGATTGGTATCGGTTTAGCTCTTATCGGGCAGTTATCAGGCGGTTTATCGGCCTAATTCAATTTATATTGCGTGCATTAATTATTTGTTGACCACCTAGCATACAAATTCAGAATAGGAAATTACACATTGAGTCCAGACATACATGTCTGGCTATCTGCTAACGCCTACATAAGAATGACGTAGTGTGTCATGTGTTGTAGAGTGAAAAAAGTTGTGGCACAACAATGTTGTTCTTCTATTAAACATAGACAACAGACATTAGTTTAAAAAAACAAAAGCAGAGGTGAATCATAGACATCAGCTTAAACAATCTTGTTGTAGGGTGGGAGAATAAGCTAAGCTAAGCCAAGCCTGGGATCTTCTGATGTATAGTACGTAAGGGTTCTGATTATTTAGGAATTAAGCGTTAGAACTTAGAGATAGAGTACTGGAAGAAGTGGAAGGGTTTTTGATATTTAATATATATATATATTCTTAATGGGTTAACGGATTATCCGTTAAGAAAATTAAATAATCCGTCCCCAAACCGATAAGCCGTTAATAAACAAATTTCAATCTGTTCCCCGTCCGTTAAACCGTTAACCCGATATCAATAAGCCATTAAGCTTCGGTTTCGGTTCGATTTTCGGTTTCGGTTTGATTTTGAACACCCCTACTTGTGTGGGTCAGATAAATACCCAACATCGGCATAACCAACAAGATCGGAACTGCAATCATTGCCATAAAATAATCCCATATTGGTAGTCCCTTTTAGATACCGCAATATGTGTTTGATTCCATTCCAATGTCTCCTTGTAGGAGCATAGCTATATCTTATTAAGACATTAACTGAAAAATTTATGCCAGGCCTTGTAGTGTTAGCAAGATACATTAGTGCACCAATTGCACTAAGATATGGTATTTCGGGACCAAGAAGCTCTCCATTCTTTTCTTGAGGTCGGAACGGGTCCTTATTCACATCAAGTGATCGAACAATCATTGGAGTACTTAATGGATGTGCTCCATCCATATAAAACCGTTTCAATACATTTTCTATGTAGGTAGATTGATGAACAAAAGTCCTGTTTGCCAAATGTTTAATTTGCAAACCAAGACATAATTTTGTCTTTACGAGATCTTTCATCTCGAATTCCTTCTTTAAATAACCAATTTGCCTTTTGGAGTTCTGTAGGAGTTCCAATAAGGTTTATGTCATCAACATATATAGCAAGTACAACAAACTCCGATGTTATTTTCTTTATAAAAATACATGGACAAATAGTATCATTTATATAACCTTTCTTTAATAAATACTCATTAAGGCGGTTATACCACATTCTACCTGATTGCTTTAGACCATACAAAGATCTTTGTAATTTGATTGTAAATATTTCGCGGGACTTCGAATTATGTGCGTCAGGCATTTTAAATCCCTGGGGAATTTTCATGTATATCTCATTATCAAGTGAGCCGTAAAGGTAGGCTGTAACCACATCCATTAAATGCATGTCAAGCTTTTCATGGACATCAAAACTAATGAGATAACGAAATATTATAGCATCCATAATAGGAGAATACGTCTCTTCATAATCGATATCAAGCCTTTGTGAAAATCCTTGTACAACAAGGCGTGCCTTATATCTTTGTATCTCATTTTTCTCATTCCTTTTACGTACAAAATCCCATTTATAGCCAACAGGCTTAACACCATTTGGTGTTCGGACTACAGACACAAAAACTTCACGTTTCGTAAGTGAAGTTAATTCTGCCTGGATAGTGTCTTCCCATTTTGGCCAATCATTTTTCTGTCTACATTCACCAACATATTTTGGTTCATGATCCTCATCTTGTTGCATTATTTCAACGACATTATAAGCAAAAACGTTATTAAAAATAATATTATTTCGATTCCATCTTCTTCCCGTTGAGACATGACTTATTGAGATCTCTCCATTCTCATCATTTTCAGGTACCTGGACCTCCCTTGTGGTTTTATCATTTGTTATGTCTCTTTGCTCTTCTTGAGTCACTACCTCTATATTATGATCACTTTGATCATTTTCTCCTTTTCTTTTTCGAGGATTTTTATCCTTAGAACCGATTGGTCTACCACGTTTCAAGCGTGGTTTAAACTCATTTGCTTTAATTGATTGTCCTACCGGGATATCAACTCGAATTGGAGCATTGACAGCTAGAATATGTGACTTAGTCACCCTTGATAGGTTAGTGAATGCATCTGGCAGTTGATTTATAATATTTTACAAATGAATTGTCTTTTGAACCTCTTATTCACATTGATTTGTTATAATTACAGTAATATAACATGAATGCAAGACATAATATTGAATAAGGAATATGATAGAAATAATTAATATAATAATTAATTCATAATTTAAAATAATTTATGATGTTTAGATAAATATGCAAACAGCCACTTTGACGACGTATAGACACTCGTCACCTCGCCTATACGTCGTTACACATGAAATTTACGTAATAAATAATTCAAGGGTTCTATTCCCTCAAGTCAAGGTTAACCACAACACTTATCTTGTTTCGCAATTCAAGTGATCAATCGACCACAACTTTTCCTATCGAATTATTCTCCAAACCAATCAAACCTATCAAATTATTTACCAATAATTCAATTGGAGCTTTAAAAATTATTCACAATTCAAAAGAGACTTAATTTAAGTCATTTTCAAAAAAGTCAACCAAAAGTAAACATGGGACCCACTTTTCGAATCCGACAAAAAATTATGGAATCCTTACACCCGTACCGATATGAGTTCAACCATACTAAAATTATCGAATTCCGACATCTAATTGTCTTTCAAATCCAAAATTTTAGTTTTTGGAAAGTTTACAAAAATTCCAATTTTTTCCATCTAAATCCGAAATTAACGATGAATATAGACATGAATTTATGAAATATAATCAATATAGGATAAGGAATACTTAACCAGTTCGAATTTGTGAAAACCCCTCTGAAAATCACCCAAACCGAGCTCTAAATCCCGGATAGTAAAAAATGGGACGAAATTTCATTTCCAGAAATTAAGTTCTGTTGTCGAGGGGTTTATTCATCGCGATCGCGGAAGAGGAATTGCGATCGCGAAGAAGGAAACGTCCACTGCCAGAAATTACACTAAGCGATCGCGGACAGGTAAATGCGATCACGAAGAAGGAAAGAACTGATGCCCCAAGAAACTTACTACGCGATCGCGAAGGGGAACCAACTGGGGATATGCTACGCCAACGCGGAATGGTAAACACGAATGCGTTGAAGGGGGGAATGCACACTCACGCAATCGCGGATAGTGGTATGCGAATATGAAGAACAATTATCCCTGCCTCCAAAATTATACTACGCGAACGCGATTAAGAAAACCAGACACCAGCAATCCAACAGTCTAATAATATGAAGAAATGGCTCGTAGCCCATCCAAAACACGCCCGAGGCTCCCGAGACCCCGTTGAAATATGCCAACAAGTTTAAAAACCTCATACGAACTCCATCGCATGATCCGAACACCAAAGTAACCCCTAGAACTATGAATCGGACGTCAAACCAAATGAAAATTTTCAATGAACTTAAGAATTTTTATTTTAACAACCGGACGTCCGAATCACGTCAAATCACTTTCGTTTGGCACCAAATTTGGCAGAAAAGTCATAATTACAGTAATGGACCTATACCGAGTTTCGGAACAAAAAATACGGACCCTGTATCAACAAAGTCAAACATCACTCAAACTTGGAAATTCTTTAAGTTTTCAAACTTCTAATTTTTAATAATTAGCTATAACTCGAGTTAAGGACCTCCAAATTAAATTCCGAGCATATGTCCAAGTTTCAAATTACGATACGGACCTATCGAACTGTTAAAATACTGATCCGAGTCTGTTTGCTCAAAACGTTGACCGAAATCAACTCAAATGAGTTTTGAAGCTACATTTCACATTTTAATCAATTGTTCACATAAAAACTTTCCGGAAAAATTTACGGACTACGCACACAAGTCGAGAAATGATAAATGGTGCTATTCGAGGTCTCAAAATACGGAAATAAATATTAAATTTAATGATGACCTTTCAGGTCATCACATAAAGACAAAGGCTGAATACATGAAACGGCTTTCCCGAAAAGAGACCCTCAAAGAGATTCATGTCCGAGGTTTCTACTTATCAGCCGAGATCGAGGAAGCTAAGAGGCTCGAGGCCGAGGCCAAGGAGCTTTATGAGCCCGAGGGTACCGAAGGTTGTGAGGGATCTGTGGGCTCGATGGTTCCGGTGATGAGTCGGGCCTTGGTGAAGACCAGACGTAGATGCCCTAGCATCATTTTAGTTTTTTGTTTTCCTTATATGTGTTTTATATATATATATATATATATATATATTTGTCTTGAGGCCATTTTATCGGGCCTTTGTAAATATATTTTGGAATGTACATATGATTTTTTTCCTTTCTTGCAACATCGCGTTTTCACTTTTTCAATATCTTCCTGTAATTTCTCTTCGGGTGTCCCAGTACAAGGCCGATGTGGAGACAATCGAGAACCGTCTAAAGACAAAGGCAGAAAACAAAAATCTTTCTCCTTGTCATATCACACAAATATATATGGCTCACTACCGCAAAGGTTATAATCTATTATTTTGGCTAGAATATTAAAGCGAAAATTTGAGTTTGATTTAATCCACATAGTTTAAATAAGATGGTTACAATTTTGAACCATTGAGATGTTTAAGAAATAATAATAAAAGATAATTCATTATATTGGTCTGTAATATAGTTCTGGTATTGCACTCAACGGTATTGTCTAGCGATTATTTAAGTAGGTGAAAATTTTAAGACTATTGTTCAAATTCGAATAAATACAAACTTCTTCTCTTCTATTACCCAATGCCAATATGATAGAATAGCGATTAATTAAGTAGGTGAAAATTTTAAGATTATTGTTCAAATTCGAATAAATACAAACTTCTTCTCATCTATTACCCAATGTCAACCTGATAGAATAGTCGAGTTATATACAAGTTGACCATAACAAGTGTCTGACAATTTCTTATCAACTTAAAAGCAAAATCAAACGGAATTTTATCGTTTTTAAAATTAAAGAACCAAAAAATAAATCAAACAAAAAAATATTAGTTTTCTTTCTCGAGTTGAATTGAATTTCAATTTTTAGTGAACATTCCTAAATTGGACAAACAATAGTGGCCGTACACTGATATCATTGTCATGACTCAGTGCAAATCCTCTTCTCCGATTTATAATAATAAGGTTAAAGTTTTAGAATTGTCCAAAAGGGGAAGTATGTGCACCTAACAAATATAATAAGACAGGAAATTAAGAAAAAATCTGTTTTGGTTTCTTGGATTCATTCAATTGACTGCGAAACTGTCATTTTGTGGAACCAGATTTGGTGATCAATAAAATAATTTATATGAAATTAATAACCGGTAAAAAAAATGTTGAAAAACTTAATAATTATTTAGTTACCTTTTGAAGTAACCCATTTCCATATTTTGATCATTCAGCAATCAAATATGAGAAAAGACAAGTCTACAAATTTGTTATAGTTTAAGAAGAAATAAATAAGTCTAAAGATTCTTTTCACTTAAAAAGTTATTTGTAATTTACTGTAGCCAAAAACTAATAAAAACAATAAAAGTCAATCATCACCTATGACGTTTCCCTTCGATTGACCACTATTTTATCCTTTGATTATTGGGAAAGTCAAATTTAATTCACAAATAAACTATGAGTCATAATATATGGATATATTTGGATATTAATCCGCTCATTGATTGAAATGATAACATTAAGAAGAAAATATTTATTGGATAATCTGTAGGATAAAAAATATGAGTCATAATATATGACAAGAATATAGCTTCTCGAATAAAATTTAAAAAAATGCAAAAATTACCAATTAGTACTTTTTTGTTTCGATAAGTCCCATTATATCCTTTAACTAGTAAGTCATTCTTTTCCAAAAGTTTCTAACAAACACCGTAATAACAATCCAGTATAATTCCACTAGTGGGATCTGGGGAGGGTAGTGTGTACGCAGACCTTACCCCTACATTTTCTAAAAATATCCTAAACCTACTAGAATATCGTTGATTGCAATCTGCCTTTTGCAAGTATATGCTGCTTAAAATGAGTTACGATTAATTCGAATTCGCGCAACATAAAAATCATTTCACTTCAAGGCTCGAATCTAACCCCTGATTAAGTATAAGAGTTATTGTAAGCTGTAGTGAATATATAATCCTAAAAAAAGAAGAAGAACAACTTTAATTTTTTTTTTTTTTTTTTCATCCGATGTTCGTTATTTGCATTGGGCCCGACTAAATCGAATTTGCGCCGGAAGATCCCACATTAGGAGAGTAAAGTGCCCACTATCAAAGACGACTCCACACCTTAAGCTCGAACTAAATACCTCTTATTAAAGATGATAAACGTTCGTTTGTAACAAGTTAAAAGTTTAACCAATGAAATAACGACTAAACCCACAAACTAAGGAGACAAGTCAAAGTAGTAGAAAAGTTCATATGGAGTAGGTTTTTTCAACATTTGCGAGCTTTTAGGGTTGAAAAAATAAAGTTTGTCTTTGACCAAAAAGTTAAAATCTTTCTCTTGAAGCTAAAAAGCTACTCCATTATTCTTTTATTTAAAGTGACAGAAAATTTGTAGTACATGCGTTAAGTCTTCTTTTGTAAATCTAATTAATTTGATATATTTAATTATTCAATGCTACAAAAGAACGTAGCATGTCATTTTAGAAAGTTAGCTTTAAATGAAAATTAAAAAAAGACCAAATCATTTCCAAGTGCATGCACTCCACTTTAGAAGAATGGTAACTTTTTAATTTGTTGCAACTCTTTTCATTAATTATCTTATGTCACATCGCTAAGAAAAGAGGATTCTTTTTTTCTCCTCTTATTTAGTTTGAACTTGCTACAAGCCTACAACAACGAACACCTTTTTATTATAAAATGCGACGTTGTTTTTCGCTCTGAATTCATTTTAAATTGAAGAAGCAATTAGTCAAATTTCTTGAGCAGCCGACGCTAAGGGCTGTGGAAGAAACTAAATTTGCCCTATTGCTGAAAATGATTGAAAGCTCCACAAAAATAAATTTTCGAAAACAAAATTTAATGGAATTCAAAGACAATTATTATTTTTCATTTGACCAACACATTGAATTTATCATGTGAGAAACGGAATAGCTAGGTGTAAGTATAAATCTTTGAGTGTATAACCTCCTCTAATTTTTTTTTAATATCTAATATATTTTTATGCCTTATTTTCTTTTTAATGAATAAAAGTCAAATATGGACGAAGTCGTCCTTCAAATATAGTAGGGTTGTGATTCAACTTGTTCTCCTCTTTAATTTCTCCTTTTAGTAAGGCCAGTAGGTCACCATTTGGGAAAGGAATCCTTTAAATATTTCTATTTATAGAGTTTACAGTTGTCCTTTTCTAAGAATGTGGAGGGAAACAAGAAAATATGTGTAAAAATTAAACTTACTTAAATTTGTCGTAGTTAAGCAATTTAATGAGGTAAGAATATCTATAAATCAACCACGGTTAAGTGATAGGAGTTTATATATTTTTTCGTCGTGAGAGGAGTCTATATACAAACATATTGCATGAATATATCCAAATGCGGGTGAAATTTTATGAAAAGTATGTTTCGAAGGCATAATTAAATGCTTCTGAATTTTGAAAGAAATAAACTCAACTGGCTATAGATAAAGTAAAAAAGAACATTGAAACTATTCTATTATAGCAATCTTTATTGCATAATGTTATTGAAATATGCTTTAAAGATTGCTACAATTTTTTTCTTCTAATTCTTAATGTTATGCCAAATTAGTCCCACTTTTGCTAAGGCTAATTTTGATATTATTGAAGCACATAGAATTGAAGTCGTTGACAAGTTAAGTGGTCAAAATAAAACCAACAAGAAAGCTAGGGTTGACTTAGAATAAAAAATCAGCTACCTACGACTAGTCAAATGATTAGTATTTCTTTTTAAGCTAATTTACAAGTTGCTTATATGATAGGACTATCACTATTTTTTTATTTTATTCGTTTTATTTGAAATTTCAAGATTAAGAAGTAGTTAAGATAACTTATTTCGTAGTATTCCTTGAATTGAATGTAGCATGATTTCATTTGAGAACGGTAAGTCTATTACCCCTTTCACTTTATTCGAGCTGAATTACGTCCACTTTTAAATTTTTTTAGGAGAAGTTGATACTATCAATTCTTTTATGGAATTGGTATTATTAAAAAGAAGTATATAAGATCATTTGGACGCTTGTCCCTATTTTGACTCTTTCAACCATAAGTCTTAGCTTATTTTTGGCTAGCTCGCTCCGAAGTTGGCCGAAGAGCATGGGCATAGACACCTTGTTCCAAGCAATGTCACGTGATATGGCTTTGTCGAACTTTTTCGTAATATGTATATATAAATAACACTGCTTACCGTTATAATAATTTATTTATTTGATTACTTTTTTAAATATTAACATTGCTTATGAAAATTTCTGCGTATTCCAATTGTCGAAGATGCTCTATTATCTCTTCATCTAGCTCTTTATTTAGTAGTCAAGAACAAGTGAAAATATTATTGATTCACTTAAATGAGACGGAAAAAGAAAAGAAAAGTGGGTATCGTTTATATAGCCATACTAATACTTACTTTAGATTAGTTAGTTTATACTTTAGGATTATGAACGTAAAATGTCTTATCTGTTTTTTTTGGGTGGTGTTTACTGTAGGCAAAGGCCAACGAGTTGAAAATCACAACGTTCAATGGCTATGGATAGTCAAAATTTGTGATGGCACAGTTCAATACTTCACCCCTACGACATAGACATAACTAAGCCCCATATCCTCAAAAATGGACCCCACATATGACCATATGTTTAACCGTAGCTGTGACAACATTTTCAATGGAGATTTTCCTCACTCTTGACTGAAGACTAAAAGGGCCTCTCTCTTTCTCTCTCTCATAGCTTCTTCCTCTTTAACAATAACAATTAACAATGGTTTCATTTTTCTATTCTTGTACTAATTCAACCCCTTTTCTCTTCATATTCCTCCTCCTTCTCCTTTATCCTTTTTGGGGTTTTCTTGGTTTTCAAATTTTCTAAAGGAAAAGTTAGTTATAAAGTGAGAATCTTGATATTTGTTTTAATATGGGGATTTGCTATGGTAAACCTGTAAAGCTTGCTCATGCATCTTCTAGCTTGTTGTCTGGTATGAATTCCAACATTCTCTTTTCACTTTGTCTTTTTGCATGTTTCCCTCTTGTTTCAGTTTAAACATATTTGAATTGCTTTTGTAGTTTGTTCAAGACCCTATTTTTATTTCTAATTCAGGGATAATTCTTGAGCAATTTTACAATTCTGTAGAACACACACACACACACACACACACACACACATATATATATATATATATATATATATATATATAGTGTGTGTGTGTGCGTGCGTGAAGAGGCCTTGACATAGCTACTGCCATGTGACCCGGAGGTCACTGGTTCGAGTCGTGTAAACAGCCTATCGCAGAAATGCAGGGTAAGGCTACGTACAATAGACCCTTGTGGTGCGGCCCTTACCTGGACCCTGTGCATAGCGGGAGCTTAGTGCACCGGGTTGCCCTTTTTTATATGTGTGTGTGTGTGGGGTGTGTTGAGAATAGGTATGCTGTAATGACTAGCTTTCAGAAAGCATTGAACTAGAGAGATATGGATTGCTTTTGTAATTTGTTCAAGACCTTATTTTTATGTATAGTTCAGGGTTAAGTCTAGAGTTAGATTTTGCGATTTCGTAGAATATGTGTGTTAGCTATTGAGAATAGGTATGCAGTATGCTCTAATGAATAGCTTTTACGAAGCATTGACCTAGAAAGATATGGATTGCTTTACATATGCCTAAGGTTTCGCGGGCAAAGTTAATGGTACCTGTGTGGCTGTGTTGGTTGAGGTAGTAGGTATCTGGTAAAATAGTCGAGGAGCGTGAAAGTTGGCCCCGACACCACATCATAAGAAAAAAGATGTGGATTGCTTTTCAAGTCACTTCTGTGTAGAAAAGTTTCCATTTTGAGAAGTCTTTAAGTTTCGCTAGAGTAAAAGGATACTTCTCAAGTGCCCAAATTGCTGTTTGGTGATTTTGGTGTTACCCTTCTATCATCTTTTAGAAGTCTGAATTTAGTTGGCTAAGAAGCAAATTATACGGTGTGCTGTTTTGTTATTTGCTTCTTAGTACTTTGTGCTATTGCTATCCAATTATTTGGATAATCCTCACTATCATTTCAAAGTTATGCGAATTGGCTCCCAAGAGCTTTGTGTAGTTTTGACTCCGGAGTAATTGTCTACTCTTTCCCCCCCTTTGCATCTCAAGTTCTATTCCACATTGGAAACAAAAACTAAGCAAACGAATTAGACATGCGAGGTTATTGTTCGTTATATCGTAGTCCAGAAGGTTGCAGAGTTTCAGGTTGGATGGGGACACTGTATGTGCTATCCTGCAATTTTGTTCAAACAGTTGTGTGTGTGTATTTGCTCTTGGTCTAGTTTGGTGTTGTTAAAGTAGGCTCATGGAGTATAGTAAATCATTCTCGTGAATTTACTTATTGCATCCCTTTGCAAATAAGAGAGTGAGAGCAATTATATGTTACAGCAAAGAAGTTACTTAAATTTATTCCTTAACTCTTCAAAGTGATCTTGCGCGTTGGCGTTTTAGACATTGCTTCTCCTGCATCATACTGACCCCTGAAATTTTGGGTCTAAAAGCCAATTTCTAGGTTCTGGGAAATCTCTTTAGTAGCAGCACTGGCATCGATAAGATACATAACATTGTGAAAGCATATATGGCTTGTGCCATGACTTGTTCGTTTTTTGTATTGAATATTACTTAGCTTTTTGTATCGAGTATTACTTTGGCAGTTACCACTACAATGTATTAAAACATACTGTATAATCTGATTAGCAGGTTATCATTTTGTACAAGAAGGTTAGGTCATCCCCTCCTTATGTAACAACCCAGTCCACTAGTGATATTGTTCGCTTTGGGCGTAGGCCCGCACGACTTTAAAACGCGTAATTAGGATCTAAGGCTATATACCCGGCAACTCTCCCGTGTTTTGTCGATGTGGGATTCACCTAGGGTGTTACATAGCCCCCCAGGGGCTCACTAGTGATATTGTCCACTTTGTAAGGCTTGTTTACAGTGCTTTGCACAACATTGGCAATAAAAGAGTGACTTGGAACTTTAAACGGAAAAAAAAATGTTACTTAGCTTTTAATACTTGCAAATCGAGTTCTGTTTATCTGCTTATTTCTTTGTAATTGTAATTCCAGATTCTAGAACAGGCCCTGGAAGTGAGAGAAAGGAATACAATCGTCCTTGTAGCCAGACACTTGAGGGCAGTTTAGGACATGCTCTTAAGTCTTGCAAAAGTGATCTATCTGCCGTCAGCCATCTCAAGTCCTTTACCTTCAATGACCTCAAGAATGCAACTAGGAACTTTCGAGCTGATAGTCTTCTTGGTGAGGGAGGATTTGGATATGTCTTCAAAGGATGGCTAGATGAAAATACGCTTACGCCCTGCAAACCAGGGACAGGGATGGTAGTGGCCGTCAAGAAACTTAAGCCAGAAAGCTTTCAGGGGCACAGAGAATGGCTTGTATGTTCATTTCTAAGCCTTCAGAAAATTTCTTAATATTTTGCTTGTGGCACTTGTTCTCAGTGAGAATAACTTTGTCTTACTCGCATCAAATCTGCAGGCAGAGGTTAACTACTTAGGGCAGCTTCGTCACGAAAATCTTGTGAGGCTGATTGGATATTGTGTGGAATGTGATAACAGGCTTCTTGTTTACGAGTATATGACCAAAGGAAGCTTGGAAAATCATCTATTCAGAAGTGAGTCAATGTCTTCATTTGCCGAATTCTTATGATCACTTTTCTCAAATTTTCCTGTCATTTAGGTAGAATTTTTTACGGGGGCATATGCACTGTATACGGCACGGTTTCAGCAGAACCCAATAACTTTGGCTCACACCCTATGTTTATCATGAAAAATTCATTTAGTGTGTAGAAATTATAAACTTAGAACCCAGTAAAAGAATCCAGAAGGACCGGAACCCGTAAACTTCAAATCCTGGATCCGTGTCTGATTTGTATGCTTTATTTGTGTAGCAGTGCCAAACATTTTTCTCAAGCATTGATATAACGCTAATACTCCAGAAGTGGTATTATCTCTTAGTAAGATAATGGTTCATGCAATTGAAGGATCTTTTCTATGATCTTCTGAAGAAAGCAGTTCATTACGTCGAACGCTTGGACAACAAAGCCAACTAAATCTAGGCTTGACTTGAGAATCTTTTTCTAAGCTTTTCTTCCCTGCTTGCTTTTATTCTCATCGATTATAATCCTATTTTTTCTTGTAGCATGTCTCATCTACTGCCTCCATTTGATACATTTAAAATCAGTGCATAGTACGCTTTTTCCAGAAAGTTGCTGATGAAGACTAGTGATGTTTCCATTTTTGTGCAGAAGGAGTTCAGCTTATGACTTGGAGTAAACGGATGCGCGTTGCAGTAGATGTTGCACGAGGACTGGCTTTCTTGCACAGTCTGGATGCTAATGTCATCTATCGGGACCTCAAGGCATCAAACATTCTACTTGATTCGGTACAATCTCTACGCCTGAGATATTGATTAGCATCAGAAAACTGTTGATTTCGATCATACAACCTGCTAAGGTCACAAATGAAATATTCCATTGAACATCTGCAGGAGTTTAGTGCGAAACTGTCAGATTTTGGCCTCGCAAGGGATGGTCCTGATGGAGATAGAACTCATGTTTCAACCAGGGTCATAGGAACTCGGGGTTATGCTGCACCAGAATATGTCGCAACAGGTAAATTTCAATCAATTTGTCAACTAATCCTTCTCAATTAAACTATTCGTGTTGAGATTACTGAGACTCGAGACTTTTAACCATGTTGAACACGGTTGGTATCTTGTATATCTTATCTCAAGCCAACCCCACAATTACTTGTAACAGGTCATTTGACTCCAAAGAACGATGTTTATAGTTTTGGGGTTGTTCTGTTGGAGCTGCTATCAGGAAAACGAGCTACAGGCGAGGAAAACCCTGGAGGCGCTGAGGAAACATTGGTAGAATGGGCGATACCTTTCCTAAGCGATAGCAGACGAGTACTGAGAATCATGGATACAAGGTTCGGAGGGCAGTACTCGAAGAAAGGTGCACAAGCTGCAGCAGCACTCGCCTTACGGTGCCTCCATGTAGATCCAAAACTTAGACCAACAATGGATGAGGTATTATTAGCTACACTAGAGCTTTTGCCAACACCAAAAGATATTCCTAGGATTTCACCACTACAGGCAAATAATGCAGCAAATAACAAGATAAGTCATCATCAAAAGAGAGTTGTCACACATTCAAGATAACTGTACCAACGCATTCTACATATATATTTTAAGGAAGATATGTGGTATTTTTCTTCTTTATTTGTTTGTTGTTTCCCTTGTTTGATGAGGAAGAAATATATCACTATAGTGCTCGAGTGTAATATGTAAAATGTATATATTTAGAATGTATATTTATAGTACTCTTTGTTTCAGAACTTATGTTTTATTTTTTTCTGTCTCAAAGAGAATGACTTCTTCCTCAAAAAGGGAAAGCATGGTAAAACTTTCCGCATCTGGTATTTACACCAAACTATACTAATTTACCATGGTTAAACCATTTGGTGATTGTAGTGTATGTGAGTACACGTGTCATGTATTAATTGGGATAGTGCGGGTGCAAGTAAGTTTTTACTGAGAAAGTTTACCGTGTAATAATGATGATAATTTTGCAGTAGCTAATGATACTAGGCATGCTCTTTCAACAAAGAGAATTGACAGGAGTAGGTGGTATATATAAAGGTTATAAAAGGAAATAAGTAGAGTGGGCCAAATGACATTTGAATTGGGACATTTTCTAGTTCCTTCATTTGATTGGTGTTGTCCAATTTTGACAATGGTTTATCCTTATAGTTTTCAATGACTTCTTGTTTTGAAAGCTGTTTTGGCTGTTCATAAAGTTTTGAAAACACAAAAAGTGGGTCCTTCATGATTTATATTAATATCGACATTCACGCAAGATCCAGGATAGGACCGCAACCCAAGAGGTGTGATATAAGCAGCCTACCTTGATGCCTTGATACAAGCATCAATGGCTTATTCCATATAAGTTTTTGAGTCGGACCGTAAGCTAAACATATGCTCTTAAATATTACAAAGTGATCTACTTGGTCTGTGTATATTAATTTAGCAAAAATCACATTGACCTAACAATGTATACCACTAATAAGCTACAAGGTTATATGACTAGTGGTTCTAGACTTCTAGGTTCATTATGCTTATAGTGAGCACTGCACAACATTTCCAATTGCACACATCATTCTTGAGGGAGCTGATAATCTTTAACAACAACAACATACCCAGTATTATCCCACACCGTGGGATCTGGAGAAGGTAGTGTGTACACAGACCTTACCCTTACCTTGTGAGCATAGAAAGAAAGGCTGTTTCCAGACCCTCGGCTCAGGAAAGCATAAGAGGAGCTGATAATCTTTAAAAATTGTGAAAAGTGTATACCAATTATACAAACTACAAATGTGACAAGGAAAATGAAAATGATAATTCTCCTTAGTGGATTCCTTCTTCTTTTTTTTTTTTTGGTTGAGGGAGCTGATAAGCTTTATACAGTTGTCAAAAGAGTATACCAGTTACACAAACAGCAAGTGATTAGGAACAAAGTCCTACTCATGATAAAACAAATGGAAATTCCTCACATGGTCACTTTCTCATGGGAGAAAAAAGTCCCACTACAAAGAACAGACCAAAAAAGAACAAAAAGGGGAAAGAAAGAAAGAAAGAAAGAACTTGTAAAAGTTTTTACATATGTGGTAGCACCAGCAAAAGCTAATGCTATTGCTCTTCACATGGTAGTAAATACTACCTATTTTGCATGTCCTCTTCAGTTTTCCACACTACATCCTCTAGACTAGTTGAAAGATTCTTGTAAAACTGCATGAAGTGTACAACAAAATCATCAAACAATGAATAATTGATGGAAAAATAGATATCGTTCGAGATTGATTAGTAGCTAAAAGAGGTCAGGAACACGAGGATAATGCAAAGACTAATAGGATTTAAAAATCAACGAGGTATTAGCGAATTTCGGGTTATGCAAAACACAGCAAGAACCTATGCGTTTCGGAAATAAGTAGATAGATTGCTACTACACAAGCATGATCTTTTATTAGCTAAACATCAATACTTCTTTCAAAGGAGGTTCATGTTCCTGCTAGAGCAATCAGCTTGTGATTATACAATGCTTTCGCCTATCGAAGCCTACTAATAGTGGTATACACAGTTCAGCATTGTCATTTAGATAACTTTTTTTGGCAATTAGCAAAATATGGTACCTTGTGGAATTCCAAAGTATCTCCTTTTGCTTTTCGCACTTCAACCATATGAAGAGAAGGGGCGACTTGAAATACCTAAATTGCAGGCCAAACAATGTTCAGGATACAACGGCAAAAGATGCACATTTCGAAATAATGATGGCAATCTCAATACAAAAAGAAAAAAGTAATAACAAATAAGATAAAAAAAATGACCAATTAATAAATTGAACATACCTCAGTGGCAACATTAAGGTTCCCTTTTCTTCCAGCTTTAACATTTTCCAGCCTCATCTGAGGTAAAAGAGTAGAATCAGGCTAGTGCACAGAATCAATATTAGATAATATTAATTTAACTAATTAGGGATCTAGATGCCGAGTGAAATGCATGCTTGAAATTCATCACCACCTTGTAATTCTTTTTGTGAACATCAAAACCAAGGGGCTTTGCAGCTTCTTCAATCTTACTGATTATTTCATTGGCCGGACATTTAGATGTGAATCTTGTTTCTCTCTTAAATTCCTGCGAACAATGGAATCAAAACATCTGTCAATGGAGGAAGGATATCGTAATATACACATCATCAATGTTTCCAATAAAGTGGAGGACCTACTTCGTAATCGTCAATGTTTAAAAACTTTATGTTTTTAACTTCCGTATTTTCATCCTCGCTCATATGAATAACTGGTGAACATTTACAAACAAAAAGTAATCCAAGGTATTATCATCAATAAAAAGTGACTTTTCATCAACCATATCCTTATACCAAGTTACCAAAATTATCTGAAATTCACAATAATTTCATTAAAGCGTGTCCTACTGAGACAGAATAATCGTACACGATGTAACTCCAGGCACAAGCACCACGCTAATCAAGCAGAAGTTCCAAAATATGCAAGAGAAATAACAGACAAAGACAGAAGTTCATAGGCAGTAACCTGTTCATCGAAGAGATTCCCAAGGTTGAGTCCTCTTGACATTGAGATCAATTCGAATGCGTTCATAGGAGTTGGCTGCTCTTCCTTTTTCTCTGTTACATGATATTCCTGCTTTGTGCCAAAAAGAGAGAACCATGTGAGGATAACTTCATACATCAATCAATTCTTTCCTCTGAAGTCAATGCAAAATTTGTTCCATATTCCGCTATGCTCACTTCAGAATCCTTGAATACAGCTTCAACATCATCCAGGTTGGCATCTTTTTTCTCATCAAAAACAGGAGGTTTATAATCTTTCTTGAACCACTCATCCTCCAAAATTTCTGGGACGGTAATACGCTGCGTAGAAAACACATGTAATAAATAAGAGAAATAGATGACGTTATATATTCGATTGCAAGCTATAAATCCAGAAGCTGTATTTAGAAATTCAGTATGCTTACTGTCATAGGATTTGGATCCAAAATGCGAGTAATTAACTTCATAGCGCCAAAAGACATCCAAGGTGGGCAAGAAAATTCAGCAGCGGAGATCTGCACAGACCGTGATAGACATTATGGAACTAATAACAAAAACAAAAGTAGATTTGACTTTACAATGAATTAGTAAGAAATGCTCACTTTCTTATACAGGTTCATAAGATTAGAGTCATCAAAAGGCAAGTAACCTGCAAGCAATACAAAGAGTATGACTCCACACGACCAAAGATCTGCCGTTGTGCCATCATATCCATGATCATTGAGTACCTAAGAAAGGAATCTGATTTTTTAGATGAAGAGAAAAATAAGAAAAAAGGTGCACATGAACAGGATTTTTTTTTTGTGTGTGGTAAGAAGTGAACAAGAAGAGAGAGTTGTGGAGACCAATTTCATCATACCTCGGGAGCAACATAGTTAGGGGTTCCACACGAGGTATGGAGTAAACCATCATCCTGGAAATTTGAGTTATAAGTAAGAACTACATTTGATTCCAAACGAAAGATTAACTATCACCAAAATGGAAGAAATATATTGCAGTACTACTGCTGCTTGAAGCTATTTTTCAAATCCGAACTAATCACAAGATGATATATGTAGAGAAAGTAATGACTAGCATGATTTTGGGGTTCTCTAGCTAAAAGGAAAAAAAGTCCATTATTGAACAATTCTCAAGAGTAGTTAAAGCAAAGAACAAATCATCCGTCAATCACAAATTAACTGCCAATGTCCCAAGGCCCATCCATTTTTGCTTCAAAAAAGTGAACCGAAAATGATGTTTAGACTAGTTAACATCATAGGAAGAAGCAGAAATAGATATTAGTATCGTGCTGGCTTGTTTCTATAGCGACAACTACTCCATTTGCGATTTTAAAATTCCTATCACTATTGTCGATGGGCTTTCCATGGAGATTTCTGGTCCCATTTTTCTTTTTCTTTTTTGGTTTTTTGGGGGGGGGGGGGGGGGGGGGGGAGGGGGGGATGAGTCATCACTACCACAATTCTCAAAGGCAAAATGTACAAAAGGCGATCATTAAAGGACATTAAGACTTCAGACATTGTTACACAATCTACTAGCAGGTTACACAACTGAAGATTCACTGAATTACTTCTGACAACCACAAATTAACTTAAACGACTCGTATCAAATGTTGGAGACATATGTTAAAGGGTGGGAGAACATATGATCAGATATTTACCCTGACTTGCTGGGACAGAGCACTCAATCCAAAATCAGAAACTTTGAGGTTTCCAGAGGCATCCAACAGTAAATTCTCAGGCTGCATCATTAAAGAATGTCAAAATAAAGGTCGCAAAAACAAAGCCAGAAGCTTTAAGGCAAAAACAGAACAGAAATTAACAACTAAAAATGGTACAAAAGTAACACTTCCCACCTTTAGATCTCTATGGTAGACTCCCCTGCTATGACAATAATCAACAACATTAATGAGCTGCTGAAAATATTTCCTTGCTTCTTTTTCATGCATCCGTCCATGATTTACCTGTGTGCCAATAAAACAGATAATATCTTTAATCACATGCTAAGTCGCCAGAGAGATTTTTAAGTGCCGAATAGATTTGAATAGCTTCAGTAGGATACATGAAAACTAAGTTCGCAATCAGTGAGAAACAAGTTTTGTGCTCTTTGGTCAAATTCTTTATCTCCTAGGGTAGGGGGGAGTGAATGAATTAGAAGAAAGGAAGAATCGCCCTTACAATTTTATCAAAGAGCTCTCCACCTGTAATGAATTCCAGAACAATGAATATCTTCGTCTTGCTACCCATCACCTGCAGGAAGATGAAAAGGATATGGATTCAAAGTTTAACATATGAAACCCCAGCCGTCATCATAAGCCACAACGGCATCTTCTCTTTAGTACATTATTGCCGATTTTGATAACAAAAGTAGGTTATTGCCAGTATAAGACTTTTGCACGATTAACAGCCTTGTTAAAAACTCGAAGGACACAAAATATTCGATACTTGAGATGTTCGTCAACGGATTTGTTATATTAGGCAAGCATTTGGTATACAACATCCCAAAAAGTCTTTTAACAAAATTTTGAACATTTAACAGGAGAGAAAAATACAGGTCTGTTCCCACATGGGAAATTTACAATTCCAGCTCCCTTTTGGGTAATTTTGACTTAAACTTTTCTAGCTCTCTCATTTTTCAAGATTTTGATGGTGCATCTCAAAAACAGTATAACTCTTGAAAATTTGGAAAGTACCATATGAGTAGATCAAGAAGATTAACTAACTACTCCAGTATATTAGCCAATTCCACTGCAGTATATGGATACCAGCAAATTATCTGCATGCCAATATAGGTTATGTTAAAGGCCAGAATCTGTCTTAATGCATGTCAGTAATACTGAAAATACATGCTTTACAATGGACCTTGTTTTGTCCAAAATTGAGTCATAAATTCTCAACAGAATGCTAAATATGTTTGCTAGGCCAGTTGGTTATCCCTCCGGTATAATGAGTTAGAGACTTCTCACAAAATGGTTGATGTGAAGATCTAAAGTGAAGTTCACAACATATTATGCATAACCAAATGCAAAGTAATGGGTTGCTTACTAATTAACCTAAAGGTTGGATGTACGGAAACCAGTGGCATAGGATCCAATTACACATCCATTATGACCACAGAGACCACATACATAGGCACGCGCAAACACACACAAGCACATTCGCATTGACATAGAGAGGACCAACCTCGTATAACCGAACAACATGTGGATGTCTGATTAACTTCATTGTAGCTATCTCCCGCTTTATCTGTCAATTTATGAACAAGAGTTATAAATAGTTAACATTGCCAAAACGAATCAATCATTCAAAAAACTTAAAACTGTAAAAGGAAGGATAACAAATGGATAACAACTCAATCGCCATGTCAGACGTCGAAGAAACATTATTCACATAGCGTTCATGTAATCTATGTTATGATTTGCAAGTGGATAACATCATACAATAGAAAGATATGAAAGTTCGAGAAAGCATAACGTATGAATATATTGAAGACTGACCTGCTCAGCCATTTTGTGTTTAAGGACCTTATCCTTATCAAGAATCTTGATTGCTACAGGTTCTCCTGTCTCTGAATTCCTTGCAAACTTGACTTTAGCAAATGTTCCCTCACCAATTGTCCTTCCCATTTCATATTTACCAACTCTACGCTTGATTTTTGCCTGATTCATTACTAAGATACAGGGACGATCCTCTAAAAAGTTCAGTCGCAATCCTCCTTAGAGAACTTTTTACTGCACAATGATTAAAACTTTGGTAAGACACCCGACTTCCTAGTTCCTAACATATATTACCCTCAGGTAATAGCAAACCATTGGAGTAAAGCAAATAAATCAGACTAGTCATCACATTCATTCCGTAAATTCGGACAGTTCTCAGACCAATTATAAAATTAAAATAAAACAGATATTCTAAAACAACTTGACTAACTGCACATAAAAGCACACAACTAATGCTTTTATAATCACAAAAGTTTATTTATTTACTTCTCTTATATGTTTAAGGAGAAGGGGCAAGAATCAAGGCGCAACACCATTTACTTAAAATAAGTCAATTATAATAGTATTACACTTCAAGGAAATGAATAAAGAAAAAAGTAATTAAAAACAAAGAATTATTGATTCAATCAATAACCAAAACGACATTGGTCTCATTGTGTGTGTGTGTGTGTGTGTGTGAGAGAGAGAGAGAGAGAGAGAGAGAGAGAGATGCCACTACCCAAAACCTTTTTGTGGCAAAATCAGCAAAAGATCACAGCAAATTGCAGCTAGAAATGAGTTCTATGACTTCACAACAGATTCCAGAAACAAATGCAAAGAAAAAACCCCAATTTTCTTGAAATAGAAAGGGAACTCAAAAAAATAAACTTCAAATCCAATCAACCAACAAAACCCAAAATCAGCTAGCTTCACAATTTTCATAAAAATACAAACTTTCTTGATAAAAATAAGGAGAAGCTCAAAAAAAAAGGAGCCAAATTTGAAGTCCAATTAAAGAAACAGCAACAACAAAATAACCCTTTTTTTCAAAAGCTAAGTACACAAAAAAAAAATGCAGAAAAGGGAAAGCTTTTATTTGAAGGGAACTTCAAAAGGAGGAAAAGATCTCAATCTAATAAGATTCAGAATCCCAAAGTTCACAATTTCAAGAAAACCCAAAAGCAAAGTTCTTAAATACAGCCAATTAATTCCTCACATGAACAAAACTCATAAACATATAAAAACGATACAAATATTCCAATCTTCCAAACAATTTCCAAAACCAAAAAAAGAAAACTTAATATGTAGCTATTTTGCATGCAAGTTTGTCGAGACACACGATTATTAAAAAAATATTCAAAGCAAAAAAGCAAGAAAGAGAAAAAAAAATAGACATACTTTGAGCAGAAATTTAAATGGGGTATATTATGAAGATGAATATGAAGAAGGAACAAGAAGGAAGGAGGCCTTTGGTGTTTTATTGGGTCAAGAATATGAAGATTACAGCAGCTTACAATTCTGAATGATTTGGACAAAAATATATGGTCAGTGGAAAAATCCCAGCAACCAAATCTTGAAATTCAGCATTGTAAAATGCCACTGCAAATATTTATGATTTGTCCCAACAAAAGATATAAAAAAAATGATTTTTTTTTTATATTAAAAAAAAAAAGTAGTTTACCTCTCTTCAAATGAATGTCAAGTGGTTTTTTGTATCACCACCACACAACTATAGGCACCACACAACTATAGGAAAATTGTTGTAGTAATTGGAATAATATACAAAGATTCGCATTTGTTCCGATATTTTTTGGATACTATAGTGAAATGCTATTATAATTTACAGAGCACATAAGTTATAATATAACATAAAATATCGATTCCTAATTTTTTGTGACTTTTATAATGAATGGCTATTATACATGAATGTTATTATAAAGAGATCTAATTGTATATTTTATAAGTGGAGTGATATTTTTACAAAGACACAAAAATTCATCTATTAAAAGACTTTAGTCTTTATATCTCTATATATATGTACAGAAAACTTTTTTTGATTTATGATGGCTTATAGTTCGGTTGTTATGGTAGGTGTGCTCACGTCAGTCGGAAAACGACATCTCTAACTTAACGAAGTAGGGGTAAAGTTTGCTTATACACTATTCTTTTCAGATCTCACTTGTATAATTAACTGAATTTGTTATTATTGATGTTAGTAGGTGTAATCGTGTGAATTGGATTTGCAATTATTATTTTTATTTAAAAGAAAAAATTATGATGGTGATATATAGGTTAGTTTGCACGCACATTTTATTTTGCTATCGTGTACTCGCTACCTAGAATTATTATTTGTCTTTGTGATGACTATTAGGTCACACCTTAGGTGCATCAAAGTCTTTTTGGCAGTTAATTTTCTTCTTTTTATGTGATATTAAAAGAATTTAAAAGAAATAAAGAAAATTGACCTCATCAATGATACATTTAATACTTGCTCCATATTTAGAGCCCGTTTGAATTGGCTTATTTTAAGTACTTTTAAGCCAAAATAACTTTTTAGTGTTTGGATAGAGTAAAAAAGTACTTCTAAGCATTTGTTTTTAAGCTAAAATGACAAAAACAAGCCAAAAGTCAAAAGTTAGAATTCCTAATTTATGGCTTAAAAACTATTTTGACTTAAAAGTCATTTAAAATAAGCTCATCCAAACGGACTCATAATATGTTTCATGTAGATTATGAGAACTTTACATGCCTTACCAACCATATTTTTTACCAAATATTCTGTTATTTCTAGTCAAACTATTTAACTAATTAATGTGTTTCAGTAAGCATATGAAAGCACATGGTATCTTTGGTATATTATATTCTTAAATTTAATAATAAATTATTACCTTGAGAGTTCTTGTACCTATATTCAGCAAGTGGACGTTATTCTTTTAGGAGTAATTAATTTCTGCAAGAAAAGGAAAAGAAAAATTGTCTCAATCTTGTAACATATTATGTATATTTTATTTGTAACGTAAAGCTAGATCACATCTGAATAGTCAATATTACACTTGTTAATTTCAGCAAGTGGACATTCGGTTCAAAACTTTATAAAAAATTGCAGAACAAACTTAAATTAGAGAGACACCTAATTAAGTAACAAATATGAAAAAGGTTCACACTTATGCTATGAAAAATATTTATTCGCATGCAATGTCTATATCAAATCAATAAATACATATGTGTATCTTGAATATAAAACTTTTATTATTTAAACCATAATTAAGTAATAAATATGTCACTTTAATTTGTGACTCCTAGATAAAATTAATTAATTATTAAATTCGACATGCTAATATGTTTATTTCACTTTGCTCGTGGTATGTCGTACTTTTTTCTTTGCTTTTCACTCAATTTCCTGAGTCTTAACAATTTTTTTTCCCACTAAATGTTAGTTATCCTCGTTGGAGCCTTGAATAATTCGGATTCACGATACATAAGACCAATTAAAGTAAAGCTGTTATCTATCAGGATTTTTTTCAAGTCATAAGGCGAAACCTGTAATTAAAGGTGGACGAATTATATTTGTCCACTATAACCTTGATTATATCTATGATTATTTAGGTGTCAAATTTAATCATGACAATATTATTAAAAGGATCTGATTTTGGTAGGCCAAAAATAAAAAATAATGATCTTGGAAAGGAGAATCTAGTCCATGTGTTACATGTGGTAAGTGGGTCCAATGAGTCAACAATTAATTTGTTGAACTCAGAAAAATCTTTAGTGACAACAACTGCACTTATCTTCCCTTGTCCTTATTATGTACGTACTGTGTTCTTGTACTTATCTGTTTGTTTGTTATTCCTTATCATTTTCTTTTCCCTTTTCTTTTTGGTTTTCATTTAAATATCCTTTTTATGTTATCCATTTATAGGTTGTTTGGATGGTTGTTATCTATTGTATTATATAATATTGTTACTTTAAATACGATATTTGTTTTGATTATTATGTAAATTTTATTATATTGTATCGTTAAACATGTCATTACGTAACGATGAAATGTGCCAATTTATGTAATGATCGATTTGATATGGTCGAGTCGTTAACTTGTCTTTTTCTCTCGATCTCACACTTAATTATTGTTAAATAATTTTATTTTATCATTTATCCTGCCTTTTTATTAACTTTACCCCGTATCATAATTTTTCTTTATAATATTGTAATTTTATTTTTCATATTACAGGTGCGTGATATCATGAAACGACGGCAAATGACACAATCTATCTGAACATTGTATTCATCAAACGATACAGTACAAAACAGTACAATACGATACATTATGAAACGATACATAACAATCTACTATTTCAACATATTGTTTGCACTAGTCTCATAGCCATCTCTTTTAACATAACCTTTCATTTGGAATGAAGATGGATGAACATGCACTTGAGCCTAAAACTGATGAAATTAGGGGAAAACATGGAAGCGGTCACTTCAGCCCTTTTTTTATGTGTTTGTGTTCTATATGACCGACATAAGACTTGACAACCAATACTTTGATCATTCAATTAACTCCTTGCTGCCAGTCCGTGCTTGTTGTCATGCTGGTAAAAACAGAGATTTCGGTCAGTTTTACCTACAATTGGATTTGAACGAATCTATTACAATCTTAGTAGAGAACAAAGGAGGAAGAAAAACGTTATCCAAACAAGTTGTTAGCTTGGTTAGTTTCATTTAGAGATGGATTTGAAATATTAAATTTATGAATGCATGTATCATAACGTTCTTAGGAATGCAAGTATCATAACGTTCTTATGACAGAAATAAACTTGATATATTGTAATATATGTATGTAATATATGTATACTATAATATATTAAAAACTTGTTAACTATACTTATATTTATTTCAAGAGGAGGACAACGACATATAACCATCTATTTGTATGGTTTTAGAAGTTGATTTGCTGTCTTGACCCCATAATATGCTGTAATGTTCGTATGAAAAAAGATTGGTACGTTCATATCGTGTTTTATGTGATTATAATATTTTTTTTAACTAATCGTGATGTCCGAACCAACTTGCACGTACCTCGACTAGTTTCACAAGATATCTGTTATTTTCCATCAGTATATGACCATAATATTTTCTTATTAACCGTGATCGTTTGGTCAACTTGCACGTACCTCGACTAATTCCACGAGATGTCTGCTACCTTCCACCAGTATATGTGTTTACCCGTAAAACGGTACAATTAAATTTATACGTGATTTATAGACAAATGAATTAATTTGATCCTGAAATAACAGATGAATTAGACAAAAATATAATACTTAGCCTTGAGATGGAGATAAAATAATAGAAATGGTAATTCCGGGAGCAGTGCTTTCGGGGACAATAGCAACGATATCAATAAACAAGAAGATAAAAATTATATTGAGCTTTGAATAGAGTGTAGCATGTATTTTCCAAAAAATTCGTCCTCCTTTGCAATGATAATAGAGCTCACTATTGCAGTGAATGTTATATTCCTTGTAACGGTCTGTGTACTTAATGCTATGGAATATTCCTCATTAAATACTATCCGGTGACATGCGTTTACTTCATCTTTATGAGTATCATTCTCTCTGGTAATAGACGGGAACATTGCCCTCGAATTCAATTATCTTCTGTCTTCGGCTCCACGTGTCACTTCCTTATGTGATCATTTAATATAAACATATTTTACTCTATACAGATAGTCCCATGCTTTCCGGTGGCATAACTTTGTGTCACCGGGAAGTTGGTAGAAACACCCTCTTTGGCGGGAAAGTCATTGACCTCCTCTGAAAAGTTTTTAACGGTTGATTAGACGTATGTCTCTCCGCATTTAATGAGCCGAACACGCGTCATCCCACGATTTAACATCACTTTTCCCGGTTATCGAGGTAAAATTATGGCCACGAGTTTAGCCGCCTATACATTTACTTATACTCATCAACCTCCTTCATTTACTCTTCATAATACTCTAAATTTTCTCAAACTTTCTTTACTCAACTCATACTTCGTTTTTAAGCTTTCTTTAATTTTCTTCTTTGAGAGAAAACATTCCTTTTGATAAAAAATGGCCTCAACTTCCAGAAACCTTAGTTCTTCAAAGAGCAAAGGTAAAGTTGATGATGATGCCCCCCCTATGGTGAGTACCATTATCCCAAAGAATCTAATTACTACCAAAGATTTTGAATAGAAGTATCCTTCTGTTTACCCTCGTACGTGGGCTGTTAGCGTATACCCTTATTCCATTCGTTCTTCTATTATCCATGTTGAGAAGGAAGAGTGCCACTGTCAAGATTTGGACATTATCGCTCCCGACCCAGCGAAGCAGATAACCTTACCCAAGAAGGGTTTTAAGTATTTTTACATGTATCCCTTCACTTTGGGAGCGTTTTCTTTGAGTGGGGAGCTCGACTCCATCATCGTTAAGTTCTGCCTTCGCTACCCGGTATGCTTGGCACAAGTAAGTCCTTCCATGCGGAGGACAATCGCTTGTCTTCGGCGCATGTGCCAGGAGACGGGAGAAGAGCTATCCCTAGCTTGAGTGATGAACCTCTATTCTCCCAAGATCTTCCGTGGGGGAATGATAAATTTAAGCAAGCGTGGCCACCATGCTCTACTATCCCGCATGGATGATGTCAACGACCGTGGTGGATGGAACAGTTTATTTCAGTCGCCACCAGTGACATCATCCTGGCCACCACTCCAGCCTTTCCAGAATTATGGAACCGTACTCGTAAGTCCACCATTAATTCTTTTCTTCCATTAAAGATTATTCCTCATCGTTATCGACCCTTATTCTTTTACTTATTTCAGCGACTCGTTGGGTTCCGCCTAGGGTTGAAGGCTTGGACCAATGGGTCCAAAAAATCTTGGACGTCACTACGCCCGAAACCCGCACGTGGAAAGGACTGTACCTTAAATACGGGTGGAAGGCCAAAAATCATGGTAAGTCGAACTCTTCTTGTTTTTACCTTCTCATATAAAGAGGTTGTTTGACCATTCTCTTCTATTGAATTTAGGTCTACCCTTGGCTCAGTTGTCGTCCCCGAGGAAGACATTTTGGCTAATCCTGCTAATGTGGCGAGGATGCTGCAGGAGGCCTTTACACAAACAGGTGTCTCCGGGCATACTTCTAGTGCGAGTGCTTCTTCTCGGAGTTCCCGGCCGAAGAACAAACAACCAAAGAGAAGACGTTCCTCCGCGGCAGGGGGAAAGAATAAAAGGGCGAAGAAGGCAGCTCCTGAGTCGTCTCCGAAAGTTGTGGTGACGAGCCCCCCACCCGGGCCGGCCATAGACACTGTGATGATTGACGATGATGGGGAAGCCAGCGAGGAGGGGGCTTCTCTACATAGAAGACGCCGACCTTCCTCAGCTCAACAAACTGCTCAATCTGTTGAGTTAGTTACACCAACCGAGGACGATGCCTCGACGTTCTAGGGAGGAGTTTGAGATGGTGGAAAATGCCAGCTCCTATTTTCGAATCCTAGTCGTTGCGCCCGGTACTGTGAGGCTGAGTACGGGGTCTCTGCCATCTTCAGCTGACGAGCAACCAACAACCAGCACTGCGCTTGCCGCAACCACTTCTCATCCTTCAACGCCATTAGCTTCATCTCCTTCTTCACCAACTCTTCCTTTACCACCAACAATTACTACATCTCCACCAGTTGTATTTGTCCGAGAAGAGGGTGTTCCTCTCCCGAGTCCCTAGTTCATGGGGACTTGGGGCAAAATTATGTCGCCCCATCAGAAGATATGCAAAGGAGGAGGAGCGTTACTCTCTCGGTCTCTACCAGATGCAATTTGCTGTCCCGACCGATGAAGCTTTCTAAATGTTTGAAGCCTTTGGCTTCAGAAAAAGATAGGAAAAAAATACAAGCTTTCTCGAGAGAGTGTTTGTTGAACAATTATATGTATAATGTCGCAACAGTATATTCTTCGTTTCTTTTGCTATCTCTTATATCTTTGATACAATAGTATTTTGAGTTTGCCTTTTTTGTTTTGCAGGCCAATTTTCTTGCTTCCGAGGGACTCCAAAGGTTGATTCGAGATAAGGAGGAACTTACCTCCGAGCGGGATCAACTCTTGGCCGAGCGGGACCAAACTGCTGCTCGCCTCTCAGAACTGGAAGCTAAAGTTGCTGAGGCTGTTGTGTTGGAGGCTCGGTTGCAGTAAAACGAGCAAGAAGTAGAGACCCTAAGCCAAGAGATCGCCCCACCGAGGATTCAATTTTGAAGAGGCTAGGGCCAAATGGGCTAAAGTTCATAGTGTCGTTCTTGCTGCATCCGATCGCGAGGCTGGCTCAGCAGAAAGAATAAATAATTTGGAGGCAGCCTTGAACTCCAAAACTGAAGAGCTTGCTGCTGCCAATCTGCGAGACTCTACTAAACTTGCTTATGACTCACGACACCTATGAACTTAGAGCTCTGATACCAACTTGCCACGATCCAATTCTCCCTCTGTAAGATGTCGTGACAGCACCTAATCTCTACAACTAGGTAAGCCTAACAAAGATGCGAAAATAACAAAAAGAAAAACAAAACTTAACATCTAACTGTAACAAATAACTAAATAACTGATAACAATGCTGCTTGGCATTTACAATAACCAACACTCTAATAATACACAGTATTCCCAAAATCCGGAACATCATAAGTCACAAGCTACAGGAGGAAACTAGTATCTCTATACACCGGAGTCTAATAAAAGAAGTAAAGAAGGTAAATGACATAGGAGGGAATAGAGGGGGACTCCGAGGTCTGCGGACGCGGCAGATATACCTTGAAATCTCCGTACAGCAACAAGCACTCTCAGCTAGTAGCGGGGCTGATAAGAAGCATCTGGATCTGCACACAAAACATGTGCAGAAGAGTAGCATGAGTATACCACAACGGTACCCAGTAAGTGCCAAGCCTAATCTTGGTAGAGTAGTGACGAGGTCAGGTCTGGGCTCTACTAGTATATAATAATAAGACAGATGATATAATAAACATGAAGTAAAAACGGAGAAGACAACAACAAGTATTCACAAAGCGATAACAACACCGCACAATAATATAACAACATGGGCGCTCCCGAGATACCGTCTCGTAGTCCCAAAAGTAAATATACAGGGAGAACTCCCGAGGTACCGCCTCGTAGTCTCAAAGGTAAATATGCAGGGAGAACTCCCGAGGAACCGCCTCGTAGTCTCAAAAGTAAATGTGCAGGGAGAACTCCCGAGGAACCACCTCGTAGTCTCAAAAGAAAATTGTGCAGGGAGAACTCCCGAGGAACCACCTCGTAGTCTCAAAGTAAATATGCAGTGCATGGGGATCTCCCGAGTAAACACCTCGTAGTCCCAAAGTAAATATGCAGTACAGGAGAATCTCTCGGGATACCGTCCCGTAGTCCCAAAATAAATACGCAACTCAAACAAATGAATATAACAGTTACAACAAGAAAACCTACAACTTAGGCCAAGTACAAGTCAAGAAAGTAACAGGACTTACTAAACATGTTGCGAAGAGTTCAAATAGGCAATTAGGACACGTAGACATGTTATTCTAGGCTAACAGGATAACTACACATGCTAGTATACTCAGATAAGATGAAAAAACAGACTATTACTTAATAAAAATAAGATTTTTCCACAAACAGCCCGTGTACGCACTCGTCACCTCGCGTACACGACACTCACATATCATAACAACACTAAATCCTAAGGAGGTTTCCCCCACACAAGGTTAGGCAAGCCACTTACCTCGAACCAAACTCAATCAATCCGTAAGAATGCCCTTTCCTCGATTATCCGACTCCGAATGGCCCAAATCTAGCCAAACACAATTGCATATCATATATACAACTATAATATGCTCATCTAATTAATGAAATCAATACTTCAACAAAAATTTCGAAATTCGCCCTAAAAAGTCGACTCGAGCCCACGTCTCGGAATCGGGTAAAAGTCACAAAATATGAACACTCATTCACTCACGAGTCTAACCATTTCAAATTTACTAAAATCCGACACCAAATGGTCCTTCAAATCCTCAAATCAAACTCTCCAAATCCCTAGTCTCAACTCCCATATTTCACCTTCAATACACACTAAATAGGTGAAAAAATAAATGGGGAAGCAAGATTATTGATAAAAAATAAGCACAAGAGACTTACCTCAAGAAATTCCTAAAGATGCTCTCAAGAAATCGCCAAACTCGAGCTCAAAATGATAAAAATGAGCAAAAATCGCGAACCCTTGCATTTAAGTGTTCTGTCCAGAAATTTTACACCTGCGGCCCATAGTTGCACCTGCGACGCTCGCTCCTGCGGAAATTCTACCGCTTCTGCGATCCCTCACGTCCTGGCCCCTTCTGCTTTTGCGCTCCATCTTCCGCATCTGCGGATGCACAGATGCGGTTATACCTCCGCACCTGCGACCTCTGGCCTCTTCCTTCCAAACCGCACCTGCGTCCATTGGCTCACTTCTGCGGGCTCGCACATGCGGTCAATGTTGTGCAAGTGCGATTACACCAGGCGCACCAGCTTCAGCTATTCTTCCAAAACCAAATTTGATCTGTTAACCATCCGAAATCAATCTGAGGCCCCCGGGACCTCAACTAAACATACCCACTAGTCCTAAATTACCATACGGACTTAGTCGAGCCCTCAAATCACATCTAACAACGCTAAAACACGAATCACCCTCAAATTCAAACTTAATAAACTTCAAAGTTTCGAACTTCCACAACCGTTGCCTAAACCTATCAAACCACGTCCGATTGACCTCAAATTTTGCACACAAGTCATATTCGACATTACAGACCTACTCCAACTTGCGGAATCAGAATCCGATCCCGATATCAAAAAGTCCACTACCGATCAAAATCTCCAAAAATTCGACTTTCGCCATTTCAAGCCTAAATGAGTTGCACATCTCCAAAATACAATCCGGACACGCTCCTAAGTCCAAAATCACCCAACGGAGCTAACGGAACCGATGGAACTCCATTCCGAAGTCGTCTTCATACAGTTCCGACTACGGTCAAAATTCTAAGGCTTAAGCTTCCGTTTAGAAACACCCCAAAAACCAAAACAAAACCTCCTGGCAAGTCACATAAGCTGAAACAGATACGGGGAAAGCAGTAAATAGGGGATCAGGGCTATTACTCTCAAAACGATCGGTCGGGTCGTTACAACAAGTGAATTAATTTGATCCTGAAATAATAAATAAATTAGACAAAAATATAATACTTGGCCTTGAGATGGAGATAAAATAGCAGAAATGGTAATTCCGGGAGCAAGGCTTCCGGGGACAATGGCAACGGTATCAATAAACAAGAAGATAAAAATTACATTGAGCTTTGAATAGAGTGTAGCGTGTATTTGCCAGAAAATTCATCTTCCTTTCCAATGATAATAGAGCTCACTATTTATAGTTGCCGTGAGAACCTAATTTTTTATTGTGCTTGAATTTTTCCCCACTCTCCCCAATACCTAACTTCCCACTTACCTCGCTCCACTTTTCCACTCATGTCTCCCACTTCTTGTCCCCCACACATGTCCCCCACTCTTTGTCCCCGTTCACCTCCCTCACTTACTAAACCCCTGTCTCCCCCAAATACAAAAAAAGAACGGACAACCATACAAAAACACATAAAAGAGGGAGACATTGAGAGAGGAGGAGAAAAACCAACTGCCTTCCTTTTAATGAATTCAAACAATAGCTTCTTTAATCAAACATGATGCTAATGTATCAACTATAACGAGGGGGAGATGGCAAATCAACATACCACAGTTGCACCTAGGGAACAGGGTCAAAGGGTCAAGCCTCTCTTTAATGTCAATTATGAGGGTCATTGAAGAATGTGTAACGACATGCAGTGAATGATATATCCCTTGTAACGATATGTATACTTAATACTGTAGAATATTCCTCATTAAATGCTACCAGGTGGCAGGCATTTACTTCATCTTTATGAGTATCATTCTCTCTGGTAACAGATGGGATCGTTGCCCTCGGATTCAACTATCTTCTGTGTTCTGTTCCACGTGTCACTTTCTCATGCGATCATTTAATATAAACATATTTTACCTTATACAATATGACAATAATATTTTGTTACATTTACTATTATTATACCAATATAGTATGTATTTTACATGGCTTCTCGTTCTATGATATCATGACAAAATAAATTAAGAAGAAAGTAGCTATTAATTAATGCTCATGTAAAATTAAAACATGCAATATATGTTTAATTTAACACGAGGGATCATCCTTAATTACAATTGTCCGTAAAATGCATGTCTTTAACGCTCTTGTTACTTATGCTTCCTCCTTTTCAATTTAACTTTAGAGCGAGAAAGTTCAATATTGACATAAGGGTGCAAACCACATTCTTTCCCACAATATTATGTAAATATATTTAACTCTCTCCATCTTTAAGACTTTAGAGTATATATACAAATGAGAAAGAAGATTACTACACTTGAATTATGTTGTTTGTAAGTGTTTAATGGGAAAAAAAGAAGCCAAACTAATAAGTTTTTAATCTAATGTAGAGTTTCGATTAATGTGTATTCGAATTAATAAGATAGCAGCCACCCATTTTTTATTACTGGATTGAAGTGTCACCCAGTTCATGATTTAATAGGTACAAGTTGATCTATAAGGGCTCGCTTGGTATAAGGAATAAGGAATAATTAATCTCTGAATTAAATTTGAGATGAATTTATCCCGCTTTAGGTTAGAGATAAAATCATGGTATAACTAATTCCAGGAATGTAGTATCTTTTTATCACCATGGGAGGACGGGATAACTAATCCCGAGATAATTAATCATGTAATAACTTGTTTCCCAACCAAATGACCCCTAACAATAAGCGATATTCTGATCATAGTGGCAAACTTCTCTCTTTTTTTAAAGTGGTCTAAGATGCGAACAACATACCTAGTGTGGTTCCACATGTGAGGTCTGAGAAAGATAGAGCGTAAGCAAACCTTAACCCTACATTGTGTGAGATAGAGAGGTTGCTTCAGATGGACTCTCTGGTCTACGATATGAGAAAGTACAAATACCACAAATTTTAAAGAACCCGTACATATTTCCTGGTATTCTATCACATCATGTATATGTAGGATGAGATATGAGAATAGCAGTCTAGCAAGTGAAGGGCTGCAACCAAGATTGCATGGTCATGTGTCAAATTAGTTTTGGATTGAGGCATACTTGTGAATCGGTTACGAATTGAAGAGGTTGATTTTGAGGATGACTCGAGTAGCATGATAATAGCCCACCAAAAAGAAAGAAAAACAAGAAAAAATTACAATGCATGCGCGTACTGACAACAAACCAAAGAAGCTCTAAATTTGGAATACAAAAGGAAGTATGAGTAAAATCACAAAACAGAAAACCAAACCCATAAGTTAGGATTTTAGTCCTCCAATAGCATTGTGAATGACAAAACGCATTCGACTCAAAATGACATAAAAGAAACTGTTGCTTAGCATAAACAGCCACCATCAGTCTTGAACCAAAACGGAGGGCTTTGAGAACAAAGTATATCAACTGTAGATAGGTTTGTTGTAAACGATGACATCAGTTGAGCTATTATCATGTCGATGTAAACACTTTGTTGCACATAATAGAAATCAAACCTGTTAGGCTGAACTGGGAACAACGGAGTTATAGTGCTCTCCAAGCCCAAAAGCATGCATGTGGTACGATAGCATTATACTGGAAGTCGAAGAGCCAGAGCTGTTGTCAGATTTGTAGTCCTTTCCCATCTCCACATCAGGAAATGAACCAGAGAATATCATTATATGTTTCTTTAAGATGTGAGTTAGAGCACCAAGCTCAAGTTGTCCTCCCCATGCAGCGGTTGACTCCACTTCTCTACAGTAGTTCTCGAATCTTTCCACAAGAGAATCATCCGATTCTCCTCCTCCTTCCGCGTTCTCAGAGAGGAAAAAAGGGAGAAAATCGGTTGCATGTTTCCTCATGTAAGCTGCAACCATCAGTCGCAGTTCAAGATATGTATAAGGAGATGAACCACCAGAGTGGACGGCTAACTGATTCTCAACAGCTCGGTAGAGACAGTGTCCATCAGGCTTTATTTCGTTAACTGTCAATCCAAGGGGCTCAAGTTTACTTTCTAACTTTTCATTCTCAATAACTCGATCACTTACGATATTGCTCTGCTCTTCTTGTATTCTCTGCTCTCGGGCTGCTTCTTGTTGAGCTCTTTTCTCACGCCTCTTGACACTCTTGCTGGGTTTTGAATGGTCAGTTCCACCGACGGAAACCCCAGCAATAGCCTTCACCAACGTGTCAAGATTCCCTTTTTCCTTCCCATTATTACTACCACCACTGTAGCCCAAAGAAGAAAGCTCCCCAGCATGCCTTTCTTTGAGATTCGCGGAAAGTTTAGCTACTTCTTCATCCACTTGTTTCTTCTTAGCTTTCTGTTCAGCTTTGCTGCCTTTAGCCGCTGCCTTTTTCATCGCAATTTCTTTGTCCTGTAGCTGAGAGATTTCTTTCCTGCATACAACGATATGATGTGATATGTGTCAACAAAAACTTAAGCTCCCAAATAATTACTTTGAAGTGATAAATTAAGCAAGTGCTTCACAATCAACGCTCATACATTCAATAACTGAATTACCCTCCTATCTCTTTACTTGTCAAGTTGTCATGTTTGGCCTTTGCATGCCCCCTGAAAACATTAATTAAAAGGATAATTTGACTAAATTGCCCTTATTAATTCTTAGATCTTAATATTACTATTCTTGCTTTCACTATATTAATCTCTCACCACATTTATTAAAGGGTGAAGGTGAAAAAATTAATTAAATCTTTCTTGGTTGTCTAAGATGAGAAGTATTTTGGATAAACTATTGTTAGTAAGCATGACAACTAAATAGGAATGAAGGGAGGAGTGCTTGTAATTTTTATTTCTGCAATTAGAAAAACTTCTCAGTTCTTTCTCTGCAGATCAGCATTTTAAAAGGTTTAGTAATCCTCCCATAAGCTCATATTTGAGCAATATGAGCAATTGCTGACAAAGTTGAAAACATTTTCGGATAAATACGATGGGATGCGAGCAGAGTATGACTGGTCTTACAAGCAGAACAATGTAATAATCATGTCGAAAGTTATACAGAGAATATCAATAATACAAAGAGAGGGGAGAGCAAAAACAAAGGCAACAAGTCCCAAAAGAGCTTTATGAAGTACCTATGCCTAGAAAGCATCTCCTCAAGGGTTTCTGGTATCTTCTCAGACGCACTTTCTGCGGGCCCCTCAGGCAATAGGTCTTCTACTTTAGGTGTATCCTCCATTTCAAAAACCCTGAAACAATATGGACAACAAATAAGCATCCCAATATAGACGGCAAGATCTTAGTAATCAATAATAATGAAGGAAAGGACAACACGAACAACAACAACAACAAAAAAAAATATATTATTAATATTATTATTAGTAGTAGCATTATTACTATAATAACATTAGTCCATCAACCTGTCCACTACTATTTGAAGGTATTGCTGAATTGACCAGAAAATCGAGATATCAGGGAATATCTAGACCTGGATATGTATCCAATAAATCAAGTTCTCTTTTATTTTGAAACATCAGGGTATATACAGGGTGTGAAGCAGCAAAATTACTATTTACCAGAAATGGGTGATGGAATGATTGGTAATAACACTTCAGCTAGCCAAATATTAAGCGTTTGACTATCTCTTCGAGTACAATTATATAACAAAAAGACTTCCATTCTTCAATTTTCAGTGCTGTTCATCTTCTCACGAAGATCAAAATCCATGTACTAAACATTTCGAGTTTTGTGACAAGTTGCCACCAAGTACACCAAAAAACTAACGTTTCAAACAGTTGAGCAAAGGTGAGGTGCAATAGATAAATGAAAATAAGTTTCCAACAGTTATTAGCATATTCCAAAATTTCTTCCTTCTTTCCAACACAATCTTAACAAATGGGCAAATTTCACAACGTTGAAATTCCTTGCAATTATCCACGGTAGTTACACTCTCTGCTTACTACATACCACTCTTCCTAGGGTGAGTGAATGTTCACATCTCCCATAGCTATAAACATCCCATTCAAAATCCTTATCCAAATGTATGAAGTGGCATGATAAAGCTTGTGTTAAAAACATATCCTCCTTCAGAATTAACTCTTCTTTAATCTTTACCCCATAAAATCTAGTATTCTCACGTTGATCATCTTGAATCCACTGATGACCTAGTGTTTTTTATAATTTAAAAGTGCAGAAAAGCCACAAGGTATATGGGGTTTGAAGCGAATAAACGAGAAATTAAAAGCACGCTTCTTTAAAGTGAAGCGCATAATTAATGAAAAAGCTAAAAGTATCAAACATATATGGATTTAGTGCTATAATAATCAAGTTGTAATTAAATAACTAAATCCAGTATCTATAGCGCGGATATAATCCAACTTCTCAAAGTTGAGATTCGAAGAACCGACCGCTTCTTGTTAGAATTGTACGTCATAGTTTGAAGTGTACTCTTCTTTGAAGCTCATGACTTCATTCATGAAGCAATAAATACTCATTTCGAACTAATTTCAATGACTTAATAACACTGTGGTAACCAACCAAACCATCTATTCCGCCATAAACTACATGCCACCTGCTCTGTCACCCCTAACGTCTTAATTCCTTGAAAATGGATTCCTACTCATTTTTCTATCAAATCTCAGTTTTTTGTCCTTCATATTTGTCCCTTTCCTCATTCATCATCTGCTTTCTAGTTTATGTAAGTTTTCTGCCCCAGCCCCCAAAATACCAATTCCATCTATAGGGCATCCCCCGACTTAATAACGCACTATGACAGTTTTCGGTAGTTCAAAAGTGGTATTTACTAATTCGGGACCAAACTGGCGAAATTTCATTAAATAAACTAGCTTTAGGATGGATTTACACTAAAAAGAGGCTTGAAAATGATGAAAAAATGGCTATTTCAAATGCTTGAAGCTGACCATACTCTATTAGTCGCTAGTGGTTACTTTCCATAGACAAGCTAAGGATGCCATTTTACCTTAAAAGAGACTTGATATAAATGAATAACAAATATACTAAGTAAATACAACCAGAATCTGAAGTGAGGCAAAGAAAAAAGAACCAAAATGATAGCTTCCACTTATCACTCCTAGATAGGAGATACCTTCTCTCATCACATCACAATGTTTCATTTGTTTCTATGTTGCTCGGACTCTCCGAAAATGTGCGTGTCGGATCCTTCAAATGTAGGGTATATTAGGAGGATCCGACACAGGTGCGGCAGCATTTTGGAGAATCCGTGCAACATAGATTTGTTTCACTCAATTCAATAAAATAATATTTACTCAGCTATATGAATCCTTACTGACCCATTTCACAGATGATACCTTACTTTCCAAAATATCCAGAATGAAACTAAAGTAACTAACAATGAAACCAACTATACAACTAAGAAAATTAGAAAAAATCAAAACTTTAGGCTCAATAACTCACAATAAGCAGACCCCAAGTTTTAAAAAAAAACATTTTTGAGCATGAAAAAGTAAAGAAATAGCAAAAGTGTATATACCCATAAAAGTTTACAGAAAATACTCAAAACCCAATTGCCAAAAAAGAAGCAAAAATTAACTAGACAACAGTACAAGATGAAGAAGCAAAGATGTAAATACCAAAGTTATTCTATGAGAAAATCGCCTATATATTTTCTGAAAGTGAAAGAAAAGAAAACACTCACCAAAAAATGAAAATTTTGCAGCAATACTTCTTTGCCTTTGAGCGATGCGAGATACGCTGAGAACAGTGGCTTTTGTGAATGTTAATACACTATTTTGTTTGAGAGCGGCCACGGAACATGCGAGGTAATACCCATAATAGGTCTTCTGAAGTTACTTTCTTCCCCAAAATAGCAATTAGGGCTTAGATTGATGAAATATCTATCCTCTCAAAATATTTGCCTTCTTTCTTTTTATTTTTATTTTTTTTTCATTTGCCTTCTTTGTGGTTGTATTTGGTAGGAATTTTTTTTTTACCGGAAAATAAATAATTTTCTTAAGTGAAAAAGAATTATATTTCAACAACGTTTACATGAAATAAGAGTGGGTTGCTCTAGTGGTGAGCACTCTCCACTTCCAATCAAGAGGTTGTGAGTTCAAGTCCACCTTAGGGTAGGGGTAAGGTATGCGTACACACTATCCTCCCCAGACCCCACTAATGGGATTATACTTACATGGGTTGTTGTTCTTGTTCTTCTTCTTACATGTAATAATATAGACAAATAACTATAAAATGGAGGGCAACACGATAGCAGAGGCGGATCAAGGATTTTAAGTTTATGGATTTCACATGATCTCAAATTATTATACACTAATAATCAGATGAGTGAACTGTGTTCTAAGCTAAATATTCTTACAAAATTAATGAACTTTTTATATAAAAAAACAAGATCTAAGCAAAAGTTACTGGGTTCACGTAAAATCATACTTATTGCACTAGATTCGCCCCTGGATGGTAGGATTGGGGGTGTCAATGGATATTTAAAAACCGAGTAAACCGACCGAATCGTACCGTACCGAACCAATTTTTAGGTTTCTTTTAATAAAACCGTAGGTTTTTATATAAATCTATAACGGTACCGATAATTAGGGTAGGTTTTTTATTTTATAAATATAAACCGAAAAAATATTGAATTGTACCGAATAAATTTACATGTGAAAAATATATTTATATATTAAGTTTAAGAATAATAATGTATTAAAATTTTCCTTGAGCTTTGGAATTGTGAAAACGGTTACAAGCAAACAAGTAATTAAACTCAAAATATTAATTCTCAAACCTATAATGTTACTCCTATTGAAACTAAATTATTTTCAACATATTCACTAGCAAGACACAAGTTATTCTAGCGATTCGTAGCAAACTACAATGTATTGAATATGTTTTCTTTCATCTGATTTAGATTTATATTTTTGAATATTTAATCTTTTATAGAGTTTATTCTTGAATTCCAACTTGGTTAATATATTTTCACTCGGTTAATATCTTTGTTTAGTTTCTTTTACGCTGTTGTAGAATAGTTGATGGATATATACTCTGACCATCTTTAATATTTTCTTAATTCATCACCCTTTAAAGAGTAAAAATATCTAGACAGTTTGATAAGTCCTATAAAAGTACGTATGTTATTGCATTCTACTTCTACTAGTGATTTTTATATGACATTTAAAAAAATATCGAAAATTAACCGAACCATACCGATACCGAAGAGAAACCGATATGACGGTTTCGAAAAGTCTAATTTTGGTTATGCATAATAGAATAACCGAAAAATTGGTATGGTACAAATTTTAGAAAATAACTGTCCGAACCAAACCATTGACACCCCTAGGTAGGATTGTTGGGTCGGGTGTGAGGGGGTGGGGATCCGCAATTAGGATGGGGATTGGGGGTCATAATGTAGAATTAGGGGTGTTCATAGTTCAGTTTGGATCGGTTTTTTCCTAAAAAAATACCAAACCAAGTAAGTCGGTTTTTCAAATATTGGAACCAAACCAAACCAATTAAGTCGGTTTTCTATCGATTCGATTTTGGTCTGTTTTTCGGTTATTTATCGATTTTTTCCTCAAAATATGAGACATACACTATCAAACACATATTTCGAAGACTACATTTTCGACGTAACACTATCAAACCAATTGCTCCTTGAGAAATCTATCATTTACTAAGATATAATGATGATAATTGAATCAAATAGTGATGAATAATTTAAGTACTCAATTAAAAATTGATTATTTTTAACATGAAATAAATTCTTGTACTTAGCAAAAGAAAACTACCAACCAAACTAGAATCTAAAGGCAAAGAATTAGATTATTATAATAGCAAAAAACTAGACTAAAAATATAAATGACTAATATGTACCATAAAATTTTAGAAACTTTATATAAAATATATATATATATATATAGGTATAATAATAAATTTAAATAGCTACTTCTATAGTCGGTTTGGTTAGTTATTTTTTGATTAAAACCAAAACCAAACCAAATTTGATCGGTTTTTAAAATTCAAAACCAAAACCAAACCAAACCTAAAAAATATCGATTTTTTTGGTCGGTTTGTTTCGTTTTTTCGGGTTTTTATGAACACCCCTACGTAGAATACTCATTTATGGAACTTGTTTTACCTACTCCTATCAAGAAAGTCATTTTTCTGATTTTTAAGGAACTTGATTTTCGAGAGGAAAAAAACATATCTTTAACCAATGGAAATTGAAAAACATTTTCTTTCTCCAATCAAGCATACCATGAATGTTCGACTTTTTCATGGAAAAAAGATTATACGTGAATAAATTTATCATTAAATATCATTCTTCTCGTCCTCGCAGATAGCAATGGAGTAGCTATTACTAGAAATGTTTCTAGTTCTGTTTGTAATAATTTGTCTATGCTTGGAAAATTGAGTGGTCTTAGTTTAGTTATCTCAGTAGGGATGTTACTCAAATCTATTGATGATCCCAATGTCAATACTACGTAATTCCGCTACTTAGTAATGAATAAATATTCCATGTTCACCAAAAAAGATAAAAAAAAAAAAAAGAATTCTCCAGATAGCTAGTATAATTCAAAAAAACAAATGAGATGGGAGTAGAAAATTAAATTGTTTAGTTTGCATTGGCAGCAATTCATCGCTGCTTGGTCGTCAGAGAGTAGAAGCAAAAAGTAACACAAATCAGATAAAAGCTCTTTGCTATTTAATAGTTCACTGCTTTGACATGCGCGGCTCAATACTCCGTTGGTTTCTCTTCGGTTTTTAAACAGCGGCCAGCGTCCCATGTTTACACCAATCCAATGAACAAAAATTTTCTACGAACAAGGGGGAAGAAATATCGAATTTTGTACATAAAACCTACATGTCAAAAAGAGCAGCTAAACATTGTAATATTTCAGAACATGAATCCCGTTCAGTTCAGAAATAACCCCAAAAAAACAATTAAGAGTCCATAATATAATCACTCTACTCTTTTCATGTCAGGGTACTCTCAGCATACTCTGTTGCCAACGGTTTGGTATAGTGACTTTAGTTGTGTGTTCCATTTGTCAATGGCAGCGTATTTTTTCATTCCTTTCGATCTGCACGCGTAAAAGCATGAAAAACAAATTAGATGTAATGTCAGGCAAAAACAACCAAATTATCACAACATCGAGTTCAGTGTTTCACCTGTCTCCACACTCTAGCAACCGGTTCACTTGATCAATGTGCCCATGGATACGGTTGTCCAAGATGAGTGATACCAACAACTCCTCGACGTCTTTTTCTGGCACATTAAGCTCCTGCATGTCAAGTAATAGCAGCCAATTAGGAATTCTATTACACGCACAGCTTAGTAACAATAGTTCATGATAAAGCACGAGACTATGGATCTAAAAAGATCATACTTATAAGAACCAACGAGAATATGCCCGGCTAATATACGGATATCCCAAATTTGGATACGTTAACTGGTAAAGTGGCACTAGGGGTGGCAAATGGGCTATGTTTGGGCTGGTTAAGATGGGTTGAACCAATAAATGGGTCAATACTCAACCCAATCCAAAGTTCACTTGGGTCAAGATGGGCTAAATAATGGGTTATAGCCCAACCCGCCCAATTTGACCCAAAATTTTACAATGTTATCAACTTTTACATTTGTCCAATGTAAATCAACAATACAATTTCAATCTTCTCATTACAAATTTTCAAAGCATAATTTAACTAGTATGTAATTAACTTATTCTCGTGAAATTGCAGCAGCAAAACAATCCATTGCAAATTTTTATAATAGTGCAAACATTTCAGAATTTGACATCACATAACTAATTATGTTGAGTTGTTGACGTTTTAGATTTTGTTAGTCATAAGTTTTACTAGTACTCACATATTTCTCTAATAAAATTAATTAATGTAACACCGATATTTAGTGATTATCTAAATAATTTAATTTGACCTTATCAAAAAAAGAAATAATTTAATCAAAACCAATCAGAAAATTCTTTATATTTTGCTATTATTGTCTAGTCTAATAATTTTCTAAAGAATGAAAAAAAAAATAGCTAATACTTCTAGGTCTATTTGTTTACATATTTTATTAGACTTAACATTATGCATTGTTTTCTGAAACAAAAAAAAACATGAAAACAATATTTTTCAGTTCTTGAATACAAATTCAGTAATTAAGTGTGAGTTAGTCAAATAGTGAATGTATTATTATTAAAGAAATAGAGAAAGACTAACTGATATTGGGAAATGGAGCAAAGAGAATTTCATTTGTGAGTTCATCATCTTCTTCTTTGTCATTAAAACCTGGGCACGGGTTAGCTTTGGGTTCCTTCATGGGTTGCACTTGGGCCATCTGATTTCACGGGTTAATATGGGCTATGCCCAAAGTCAGCCCATCAGAAAATTATATCATGTCCAACCCATGAAATATGGCTTGAAGATAGTTTGTTGATAAACTAACACCTTGTTCAATTTTCCCTTGCCCTCCACCCC
>AWOL01S0038285.1:86052-124022 GCA_000715115.1 Nicotiana otophora
GAATAAAACAGAAAATTTAATTGATAAATAGGAACGTCAAAGTTGAGAAGCTACGAGAGCTAATAGGGGAGGATCTCCCTGTAATATTCTCTAGCAAGAAAGAAAAATCTATAATAAATCTATTATCACCTTGGAAATGAAGGGAATCCGGATTCTTGTGTAAGGCTTGATGATCTTCAGCAACACTTGGGTTCTGACATTTCTTAAAAGATCTTCAATGTAATTTCTAATGAAGGGGTCATCCATTATTGTTCTTCTGTTACTCTGAAGAATTCCATGAAAAGCACAATCAGAATGATAATAACTACAAATTGAAGGACTTATAGAAGCAATATTCTAATAGCTGCACCTTGAGAATTTTCTCAAACTCCAAGATCTCATTTCGTTGATATGCTGCTATAAGATTTGTCATTGCAAGTATTTCAGGGTCATTTTTGTAGCTGAAAAGTATAAATACAGTCAAGCACCAATAGCAATGCAATTTAGTTAAGGTGCAGTACTTCCTCGAGTGACTCCAATAACAAAACTCATAGAATACAGGTCATAATCTCTTTATACAAAAAAAAAAAAAAAAAGGGAAGAGAAAACTCTTTGACTACTCACGGTTTTGCTTCTTGGCCATCGAAAGGGTTTACCTCAGACTCCATCAGCATATTTGCCAGAACCAAGTACCTGTAAGATGAAACAAAATGACTACAAATATTAGGAAGGGCAATGTTTCTTTGCCGGAGCGCAGGAGAGAAATGAAGGTGAAATCTGCAAAATAATTTTCTGGGTCCACATAACAACTGAGGTGAAGAGATAAATTCTATGTTATAATGCAATTAAGAAAGTTCTGACACATCCTCCCCTGAATGAAAAAATGTCAAAGAAATCACATAATGAAGCTGTATTCAGAAATGCATTAAAGTGCATGTGTCAGAAGAAACATAGGCAACAACAACAAAACAAACCCAGACGATGACCTTAAATCTTTTTTCTCAAGTATCATTAGATGATTCTTAGTAAAAAACATATCACATAGTTGAAGATGTTAACATTTGTAGTCTACGAGAGATTCATTTTTTTCCAAATATACTCTTCCCATATGTCCTAACCCAGAAGAAAATGCCAGAATAAACAAGGAGTATAACAAGCACAATGATAAACAGCATGCATACTTTAGACACTGGATGCGCCTCTGATTCCCGGCTTCATCATAGTTCTTGAAAGCTTCAAAGAAGTCTGTAGCTGCCTCTGCCCACTGCCGCTCTGCCATATGCATTTTTCCTCCACATTCACGAATTATTCCCATTATTCTTGGGTGAGGAATCGCCGACTTGACTGAAAGTGCTTTGTTGTATAGCTCCTGAAATTATATACATTTTTTTGAGAATCTCAGTAAGCAACAATTAGTGATAAAAAGAAAAGCAATTGAGCTATTCACGGACATGTTTCAGTATGTCTTCCAGCATTCATGCATCCTCTTTAATGAATAAATTAGATCTTTATGACATATCCAGAATCAAAATAAGAAAATGACAAAATAACGAACAAGGCATATTAAAAGATAGAGGAGAGAAGCCTGAAGCCTCCGAGATAAAATTTGGAAGCACTGAATCTCCAATTTAACAGAGTTGGAATTCCATGTCGACAGATTCTTTAGTAGCATAGAATTAAAGAGGGGAGTTCATCTTTGAATTTTTGCTGCACCTCTTGAAGGCAGTTAAATGGGCATCTAATTACCCTCTATACAAATATATAGATGTAGAAAGTCTCTCATCTTCTGTGAAAGTTTGATCATTTTTTTTTTCTCTTTTGGAGACATGTCTTTCACTACCTTCTAAAGTATAACAACTGGTTTCGCAGTGGGAAAAGATTTTTTTTTAAAAAAGGTGGTAAAAGCACAAAATAAAACCAGAGAATAACTTAGAACAAAGAACTACATATGAACCTGACATTAAATAGAGAGATGGATATTTAGGCCATATCAACTAAGAGGATTGTCACTAAAGGTGCAAAAAACCCAGTATCATAAAAAGGTTATAACATACCTTCAGTTTTTTGTTATTTTTCGTCTCCGTATACATTTGGATCTCAATTGCATACACCTCCAACAACTGCGTACCTTTCTTCTGATCATCAGTGCCATCTTCTTTTTGACAAGACTTGTGGAGTTCTTTCAAAATCTAATTGAATACTAAAGTTATTGGTAGGAAAATTTATAGAGTGTCACTATAACTGCAGATACTAATCTGAAAAAGAATGCTACCTTACTCATTCGCCCATATTCCCCAATGTCAAACCAAATTTTGCAAAGCTTTAGGTTTGTCTTGAACCACAACCTCTGCAAAAGAAGGACACTATGAGACCCTTGACAAAACAGACATAAACTCAAGTATGAACCTTAAAATCCATCCTACTACACCGGCGGGAAGGAATATTGTTCTGACCTCATTCTTTGCCTCTTCAAGGGCTTTCAATGTTGTCTCGTAGAACTCTTGTAGGAGGCTGAAGTTTTGACTAGCTGATCCAGAGACGAAATCCATGATATTGTTAATACACTTCTCACTATAATTTCTTGTCACTGCTGATTTAATGTAGGTTAGCATCTCTCTGTAAGCATCCATCATTTCCTTGTACTTCCCAAGCTTATAGTAAAGCTTAACAGTTTGCTTTAAAGCTTTGAATCCCCTGAAAAACAATAAGAACAGTTGATTAGTTTCATACAAAAGCATATTCTAGAGAATCTTAAAACTTGTGGGAGACCTTTGCTTAAAAAGTATCAAATCACATGATACAAGAAGCTAATGTGTGAAATAGCATCAAATCACATTACGGTGTCTCTAAGAAGTATCAAATCACATGAACGAGAAGCAAATGTCTTAACAGTACCACACCTTTTGGCCTACAATGACAAAGTGTGTCTACGCACTATCAGATCTGACAATCAACTAGAGAAGTCTCACCTTTAAGTGCTCATACCAACAATCATCTACACATGGCATATATTGTATCTTTTTCCCCCCACAGGTTTTGTAAGATAACGATATAGCTTAATAAAATAACTGGAGTTTTTCCTACATATGCCATATAAGACTGTTTCTCTTAGTTCAACCCCTGCTTGAGTCTTAGGCTGCGTGTTAATAAAACAAAACTGTGGAGTAGTAGTTTGCTTGAGATAGAAAATTAATTATTAACTCAATGAGAAAGTGCAGTTGCTAAGGACCGTGAGGTTCATATGGAACAGATCCATCACATCAAACTCCAGCATCACAAATCTCACAAATACACAGCTCGTCTATTCTCTTTATATAGGTAAAGCAAACATGCAAGGGAGTTAGCTGAACAGTTTACCAGCTACCACACTGCACAAAAAGCATATAACTTTCAACTCCTTACCACTCAGCCTTCTCAGGTTCCATACGAACTACTTCAGCAAAACCCTCAAGTGCTGCCTCCGGTTCTGTTTCAACCAAGCCTATAATCACAGATATCAGTTTGTAACCAGGTGAGAAGACAGAGGAACAAGGAAAAGAGCTATTAGCCCAAGATAAGTAGTCAAGATGCATATATAGAGTATGCACACAGTTGCATAAAATCAACGCCACTACATGGGGTATAGCATGACTATACCAGCTAACAACCACGGAGTACTTTACAGGGTTCAGCTGTTGGTTTTTTCCTGTTGCTGCTACTGCTACAGTATGTTTCTTTTTTAGGGTTATTGAATCTCTAAGCAACTTACTGGCAAGTTCCACCATCGTATGTCATCACATTCAAATGGAACCTTTGGGAAAAGAAATTGTACTAAACAAAGATGTCTTTCACATAGGGCAATGCACAAACTTCCACAATAAGACAGAACAGAGTGCACCAAATTCTTCACATAAAACTCCCACTTCATAGGTGCCCTCATATAGAAAGAGATGGGATGCAAGTGAGCAAAACAGCACTGTTACCATTCTCCAATTTTCTATAAATAAAGTACTACTCCTGTACTTAACGTCTTAACCTAATGATACAAGTGAGCAATAAAACCCCAGTAACAGAAACTAAAGCAAAGCAAAATCAACATAATGACCCTGAAATCTCAAGAGAGACTACCGAGCTAAGCTTCCTTCCATGTCCCCTCCAAGTGCCCTTTTACCAATAAACATAATCAGTGGACTTTTTATCTTCTTTTTTTAATGATAACTGCGCACCTTGACTATCCAAGAGATACCTGCTACCTCCCACCGGCAAAAGTACCGGTAACTCTATCTACTAAGGTTTTGACAAATGGGAAAAAATCACCTAGTTTTTTACCTCCCCTGAGATTCTAACCTGAGACTCCCCTGAGATTCTAACCTGAGACCTCATGGTTTACAACCCAAATAGCCCACTTGTTTCTCGAGAAGAGATGAGAAACATGCTCAATATCATTTGATTGAATAGTTGACCCATCCCCTTGTTGTTTGAAGAAACCCTCCACTTCAATTGGTATTATTTCACGAAAAGCAGACATGAGATAAGAAATCCAATGTCTCACTAAGACTTCGAATAGCGGTCCTGAATTCAAGTTGATTCTATTTCGACTCTTCCACAGAGAAAGACGATCAAACAATTCCCAATTATGGTCCTTGCGCATCGGATCATCCATATAATATACAAAAAGAAACTCCAAATATCTGAGATCTTTCTCTTTGAATAAGATCTTTGATATGAAACAAAACCACATGTTTCTTTTTTTTTGGACAAAAATATTTCTTTTTTCTTTTCTTCGCCCTTTGCATTCAAAGAACGGATTAAAAAAATGATTCAACCTCAGACGCATTTAAAAGTAGCGATAACAGCGGGGCTCGAGAATTGATGTGTATTCGAATCATAGGAGCTAGCAATCGTCGATATGCTCATATTGGTGACGTTATTGTTGCTGTGATCAAAGANNNTGTTACCATTCTCCAATTTTCTATAAATAAAGTACTACTCCTGTACTTAACGTCTTAACCTAATGATACAAGTGAGCAATAAAACCCCAGTAACAGAAACTAAAGCAAAGCAAAATCAACATAATGACCCTGAAATCTCAAGAGAGACTACCGAGCTAAGCTTCCTTCCATGTCCCCTCCAAGTGCCCTTTTACCAATAAACATAATCAGTGGACTTTTTATCTTCTTTTTTTAATGATAACTGCGCACCTTGACTATCCAAGAGATACCTGCTACCTCCCACCGGCAAAAGTACCGGTAACTCTATCTACTAAGGTTTTGACAAATGGGAAAAAATCACCTAGTTTTTTACCTCCCCTGAGATTCTAACCTGAGACTCCCCTGAGATTCTAACCTGAGACCTCATGGTTTACAACCCAAATAGCCCACTTGTTTCTCGAGAAGAGATGAGAAACATGCTCAATATCATTTGATTGAATAGTTGACCCATCCCCTTGTTGTTTGAAGAAACCCTCCACTTCAATTGGTATTATTTCACGAAAAGCAGACATGAGATAAGAAATCCAATGTCTCACTAAGACTTCGAATAGCGGTCCTGAATTCAAGTTGATTCTATTTCGACTCTTCCACAGAGAAAGACGATCAAACAATTCCCAATTATGGTCCTTGCGCATCGGATCATCCATATAATATACAAAAAGAAACTCCAAATATCTGAGATCTTTCTCTTTGAATAAGATCTTTGATATGAAACAAAACCACATGTTTCTTTTTTTTTGGACAAAAATATTTCTTTTTTCTTTTCTTCGCCCTTTGCATTCAAAGAACGGATTAAAAAAATGATTCAACCTCAGACGCATTTAAAAGTAGCGATAACAGCGGGGCTCGAGAATTGATGTGTATTCGAATCATAGGAGCTAGCAATCGTCGATATGCTCATATTGGTGACGTTATTGTTGATGTGATCAATTTTGACATCCCCTGAGATTCTAACATGAGAACTCATGGTTCTCAACCCAGTTCATTGACCATTAGACCACATTATTAGGATCAACTGCAGTCTGGGGCGATTTTTTTCCGGTGATGGCCTAGGTATGGGGCCGACTCTTAGGATCAATCGTAGTCTTCGAAACTCGGGTATAATGGACCCGTCCCTCTACCCTTATCCACTTATATATCAGTCTTAGTTTGCAGGGGGCGAACTCGATTTTATAACTTAAGTCACAAGTCCCTCAATCTTTGCCACTTGAACTAACCATGAACGCCTGTCTATTACTCCGCCTTTTTCCTTAATAAACTCAAGTGCCTTATCAGTTTTCACTAACTCTACAAACTACTTACAACACATGTCCTTTGTTCCAATGTCCAGACATAATACACAAAGACGGACGCAGCCTGTAAACAACGAGTTCAACTGAACTCAATATTTTTATGCAAAGATATAGATATATATGTTAAAAAATCACTGCATTTTTGAAGAATCTATATATTAGTAAAAAGAGAGGAAAAAGCCCTCTCCTTAAACCAAGTGACAGTCTAGAAAAAGCCTCATGGCATACGTAGTTAATAATTAGTTATTTAATTAATAATTAGCTATTGGTTATTGTTTTTGAATGTAAATATCTATAAAATAATAAAATAAAATATTTTATAATAAAAAACTGTCCATTCAAATTGGAGAGTAGTTTCAAATTGGAGTTTTAAAATTATTTTAAAATAAAAAACTAAAATTACAAAAAATAAAAAATTGCCAATTTAAAATGGCTCACTTTTTCTAAGTAATGGGGAAGAGGATCGAAACGTGCCACTGAAAGACTATTGAGACAAAGATGGGTTGTCAAGAACGTAGAGGAGGTAGGATGGGCAGTTGGTAAGATCTAGTATGGATCGTACATGGACGGTAGTTGGAGTCGACGGCAGGGTTCCCTCATCTGAGATCTATGGGGAAGAAGATCGAGTTGGCCCTTGCGAACAGCTTGATGCACTATCTCCCTTTAACCCTTTGAGCGAAATGCGACAAAAGAAAAGGAAGGAAAATCCATGGACCGATTTAATAATTTTTGTTTTTTTCTAAAAATAAAAAGTTTATTTATTCAGAAAATATTATTGAAAATAATAGAATAAAATATAAAATAAAAAATCTATATCTATCTATACTATTATTAAAAGGAGAGAAAAAAGCCTCCACATTGAGCTAAGTCGCAACCTCACAATAGGCCACTTGGAAACTTAGGACAAAGTTAGTTAAGTTAGGTAATAATTAGTTTTTTTTAAAATTTAAATTTTAAAAAATTTAAACTATGCATTATGTGTTGTTAATAATTAGCTACTCTCTTTGAGTCAATAAATTTGGAGTTTTAAAATTATTCTAAAATAAAAACGAAAATAATAAGAAGAAAAAAACTGTCAATTCAAATTGAGGAGTAGTTGTTTCCTAATATGGTGATAGTGAAGCATGAAGTCAAAGTATCATATAGAGAAAATGCCACTTCGCACTTTAAAGGCTACATTTAACTAGATTCTATGACAAAATTTAATCTATATCTATATTATAGATTTGTATAGATAATTTGGCATGCTAAAAAAACTTAAAAGTTAAAATACACAATCTTTAATATTCTTATTACATTATATCATTTCGAGATTTTGTATATAGATAAAGTCAAAAATAAAAAAAGATATAGAACACTGAATGAATTTCAAGTAAAAGAGTATTAAATTAATAATCAACTTTGTTAGGAGTAGGAAATCTATATTATCTATGTTATAGGAAATCTATATTATCTATGTTATATTAAAATTAAATGAGGTAATAAGCAAGGACATTAAATCTAAAAACAAACTAATAAAAATTCACATGATAGTACAATAATATTGAGCAACAAATAAATCAATAACGATAAAGAAACAAAAGAAGAAAAAATGGTATAAAATATAAAATGATAATATGTATTAGAATTTCAAATCAGAAAGCGTTTTTGAGTTATAATGACAAAAATCGTACATATCTAAAATATCACATAACTTAAATCTTAATAGATAAAGTCAAAATTCAAAAATATTAGGTAATGAAAGAATATCAAGCAATAAAGCATAGTTTTAAAAGATAATTAAATTTAATAATTAAATCTTAAAAATTAAAATTTTACTAAGACATCAAATGAAAAGTAAAACTTAATTTCTAGGCATATAATACAACAACAACAACATACTCAGTAATATCCCACACAGTGGGGTCTGGGGAGGATAGTGTGTACACCTTACCCCTACCTTGTGAGGGTAGAGAGGTTGTTTCCAATAGACTCTCGGCTTAGGAAAACATAAACACCACATTAATGAAAATATAGACAAGAAGGGACAGTACCAAGAAGCCATATAAAAACAGAATAAAAACAACTAGATAGTAATGTGATCAACAATGAAAGAAAGAACGGTTAGTCATAAAAACCTACTACTAACAGAAAGCGAGACTGCGTGCCAATATTATTGTTATGAACTAAGTTGCTCGGACTCTTCATTTTCAGTGCCGCACCCGTGTCGACACGACGTGGGTGTGGGTATGGGTGTGGGATTCGTGTCGGATCTTGTCAACCGATTTTGGGTACTTTGACCAAAATCAACGGAGAAATTTGGGACAAATACAATGATTTTTGAAAACAAATCAAAAGCTAGGGTGATATAGAAGAAAATGGAATACCTTATATATATAAATTTCTATGTCAGTCCTTTTCCTTTTATCTCCTAAAATTCTACTCTTGTTCAATATTTTCTCCTTCTCGGAACACTTTGTAAGTTTTCCACATAATATCTCATAATTTAGACATATTTTTATAACTCTATTTTTAAATAATCGAATTATTTTTAGCCGAATCCCCGCACCCGTATCCGTACTTGGATCCGTACCCCCGAATCTTTAAATTTAGATCACGAAGGATCTGACCTCTAGATCCGCACCCGTATCGGACACCCGCACCTGAGTCCGAGCAACTTAGGTTATGAACACTCTAGACTACCTACTATACTACCCTAATCCTAGACCTTCATACCTTCCTATCAAGGGTCATGTCCTCGGCCAGCTGAAGTTGCGCCATGTCTTGCCTAATCACCTCTCCCCACCTCTTCTTTTGGCCTAACTCTACCTCTCCGTAGGCCCTCCACTATCAACTTCTCACACCTCCTCACCGGGGCGTCTGTGTTCCTCCTTCTCACATGACCAAACCACGTAAGTCGCGCTTCCCGCATCTTATCCTCAATAGGGGTCACACCCACCTTGTCGCGGATAACCTCATTTCTGATCCTATCTAACCTGGTGTGCCCGCACATCCATCTCAACATCCTCATCTCTGCTACCTTCATCTTCTGGACACGAGCGATCTTGACTGGCCAACACTCAGCCCCATACAACATCGTTGGTCTGACTACCACTCTGTAGAACTTACCCTTAAGTTTCGGTGGCACCTTCTTGTCACCCAAAACACCGGAAGCGAGTTTCCATTTCATCCATCCCGCCCCAATACAAAAATGCCAATTATTTAAAAAATTGGTAGATTATAACTAATAAAGAAAAAATTAATTTATATTTTTGACGAATTCAAATGAAAATGTACAATGGAAAAAATGTTTCAAAAAAAAGTTTTAGGAGTAAGAAAAAAAATATATAATATAATTATATTAAAAAGAGATAATTAACAAAATTATTAAGACAAGTAACAAGCTAATAAAACATCATAATAAAAAATAAAATAATAATAAATATAGTAGATTATGTAATAAAGAAAAGTGAGGAACCGAAAAGTTATTCGGTGACTATTATGAATCTTTTTCTAATTTCATCTGATTTTCTTATTGGTCATGTTTCATTGGATAAGAAAAAGAAAATTAAAATTTAATTCAAGCAATATGATATAATATGGTCAAACAAATTAGATCACACAACAAGATTTATATTCTCCGCGCATAGCGCAGGTGCTATACTAGTTAACCTAAATAGCCATCCACCCAACCGCTTAACCTAAAAATAGCCCGTACATATATAATATATATAATAAATGTATAGCATATGGATAACTATATATATTCATACCAGCTAGGAAAAGTAAATACTGAATCTTTGCTATTTGTGTAAAGATCCCTAATTTTTTTTTAAAATATTACATTTTGAACCATTTTTATTTGTTATGTCGATGGATGTGTTGACGCGACACATCCAAGGGGAGGTGCTATGGTGTATGTTATTTGCAGATGATATAGTGCTGATTGACGAGACACGATGCGGGGTTAACGCTAGGCTGGAGGTTTGGAGACAGACCCTGAAGTCCAAAGGTTTCAAGTTGAGTAGACGAAAACAGAATACTTGAAGTGCAAGTTCGGTGAGGGGATGCATGAAGCAAAAGTGGACGTGAAGCTTGTTACGCAAGTCATTCCCAAGAGAGATAGTTTCAACTACCTTGGGTCTGTTATCCAAGGCAACAGGGAGATTGACGAGGATGTTACACATCGTATCGGAGCGGGGTGGATGAAATAGAGGCTCGCATCTGGTGTTTTGTGTGATAAGAATGTGCCACCAAGATTTAAGGGCAAGTTCTACACAGTGATAGTTAGACCGACCATGTTGTATAGTGCTGAGTGTTGGCCAGTCAAGAAATCCCATGTCCAAAAGATGAGAGTAACGGGAGATGAGGATGTTGAGATGGATGTGTGAACATACCAGGAAAGATAAGATTAGGAATGAAGTTATTAGGGACAAGGTGGGAGTGGCCCATGTGGAAGACAAATTGCGGGAATCAAGGCTGAGATGGTTCGAGCACGTGATGAGGAGAGACATCGATGCCCCGATTAGGAGGTGTGAGAGGTTGACCATGGCGGGTCTGAGGAAGGGTAGAGGTAGGCCAAAGAAGTATTGGGGAGAGGTGATTAGGCAGGACATGACATTGTTTCAGCTTACCAAGGACATGACCCTCGGTAGAAAGGTGTGGAGGTCGAGAATTAGGATTGTAGGTTGATAGGTAGTTGAGAGTTTCTCCTAATTGTACCAGTAATATTAGTACTATTCTTACATTTTCGTGTTCCTAGATCTTTGTTATTACACATAGCGTCTTTGCTTTTTCTTGTGTTGTTATTGTTGGTTGCTTCCTGTTTGTGTTTCTTAAGCCGATGGTCTATCGGAAACAACCTCTCTACCCTCACAAGGTAGGGGTAAAGTCTGCGTACACACTATCCTCCCCAAACCCCACTTGTGGGATTACACTGGGTTTGTTGTTGTTGTTGATTTTGAACCATAATTTCTTAAGTATAATGCGTTCAATGGTAAAACCTAACAATCAAATTAGAATTCTGAATTAATACATTGGCCAAATCAAATGCCTCTTTAAGAGTCCACACCCCATTTTCCTCTCCTAAGACAACTAATAAGATAATAGCACAGTACCACATTGTTTGAGATCATGAAGTCTAAATCCCGGGGCAAAAACAGTAGGAGGTTTCTTTCCATTTGTCCAAGCCTTGGTGGATAGAGTGTGAGGTAGCAGGTACCCACTGAATTAGTCGAGGTGCATGCAAACTTGCCCCAAACACCAAGGATATAAAAGAAAATAACATAAAACCACAATTTTGCATAGCCCATGTACATAAAGCAAAAAAAATTATCAGCATATCTATGACATTGAAATTTCAAAATTATAACACATGTTCTCTACAAAAAATTTAAAAAAAAAAAAAAAAAACCTTTGGAGTTGTAGTATTGGTTCTCAATATCAACATCCTGCTCTTCGGGCTCCTCATCCGAGTACTCGAATCCATAATCCTCCATATCCGCATCTTCAAAAACACACACACGCACATTTATATTCACAAAATCGGATTAAATAAAGTATTTTTGTTTAAACAGAAAATTAACAAAACAATTATTGAGGTAAATGAGAGTAAATTACCAGAACCCATGGCTGATTAGAATGACAGAGAAGATCGAAAACGAAGGTAAAAAGAGAGATTTTGAGCTGTGAATTGAAAAGAGAATCGTCACTGTCTCTCGCTTCGGAGTATTGAAACAGTTTTATGAATTTCGAAAGGGGTATAGGTCTAATTCGGGTTGTGGGCCTTGCGTTAGATTACGGGTCAAAAGTGTAAAAAGGGAGATTTGCACAAATAGGATCATTTAGTGCCACGGTTTAAATTTTGACCCCATTTAGAAAGATTTTGGGGAAAATATTCTTGCAGTCGAAGATTTTCATTTATGGTGATTGTCACAAAATTTTGACAGTTGCCATAAATTTGCAAGTTAAAGTGATCATTATAAAAAATATAATGGTTTGTTATAAATTTGCAAGTTATGCTAATCGTCACAAAATTCTGATGGTTGCCAAAATATTTATGCAATTAGCCACAAAATTTTGACGGGCACCTTATTTCTGGTGATTATCAGATTTTCTGGTGCTTTAAAGTTCTACTAGAAGGTTATTTCTTTTCAATTTGTTACTTAACGGCGTCCAGCTTAATTTCTCAGTGAAAAAATTGTATACGAAGCTTCTACTTGATTTATTCATTTTCTCTTGTTAAATAAAAGTTCCAGTACTATCTATTAAGGGTTCGTTTGGCTTATGAACAGCTATACTTGGATTATAATATGAAATTATAATATAAAAATTAATTAATGACGGAATTATTTAGTAGATGTATTTTTATTTGTAAATATTTAAGTCAAAGTAAAGGCGAACGGTATTCTGTTCTACAGCTATAACACTAAATATTTCTTATTAATATTAAACATCTGTTTACTTGACTAAAAATGGGTAATATGAGGTATAATTTAACATATTTAAAACAAAATTCTACATAAACCTGAATAAGTTTTTATTTTAAATTTTAACCTTGATTTTCATAGAAGACTTAAGAACAAAAGTTTTGCAGAAGAGAAAATGTATCATTTTATCTTTAATCACCAGATTAGTAATTCTGGATTGTTTTCACATAGAGTGGTATAAACTATAAACTAATGTCACAATTGATTCCAATATTGTAATTCCTTATTCTTGACCAGACAGCCCTTCACTGTATAAAAGATATATAAAAGATAATATATATATATATATATATATATATATATATATATATAATAAGTATTAATTAGTATTTCCTCTGATCCTATGTTTTCTACTTTCGTTTTTACTATAAGTAGTTGTTCCAGAATACTTGTTGTTTTAGAAAATCCAGAACAATTACTTAGTTCAATTTACCCACTACTCTATTCTATGTTAATCACGCCCAACTCTAGTCCTTAAAAGGATAAGCGGTCGCTACAAATATAATCCGGTCTAAGAGTCCGGAATCGAATCTCATAGAGAAATAAGGTTTAGCTACAACTGTTCACTATCACTAAGAAGACAAGCTCGAACAATTTCTAACCTATAAATATCAAAATTCTTATGTCTAACTAATTAATTAATAAATTAAAAAAACTAAATTAACAAATAGAGATACTAAGGGTTGAAGACAAGATTAAGCGGGTCTAGAATATGATTTTTCCAATTGTCGGAATCCTTCCCGTTACGTCTTCTATAAATTTTCCTAATTATTCTCTACTGATCGTGAGTACTCGACTTATCGTAATTCTCTCTCGAACAACTACAATAATATACTAGTCATATTCTCTTGAATTACGCTAGCTCGCACTTTTTAACTATTCACTGGGATCACAAAGCTTTGTTATCTCTAATCCCGCTTTAAAAACCACTGTATTGATATCTCATATACGTTAGGAGTGACAATATTCAACAACCACCTAAATATGTACTCTTATTCGAGCAATACATAATAAATAGGCACTGTTAATTGAGAGCTCTTCAAATAACTAAAATAAGCACGTAGTTTAACAAATAGAAAAATTTAAAGACTCAATTATATCAAAACGTATCAAGAATTTATCCTACAAAAGGTTCAATCAAAAACCTAGATAACATAATTAGCTACTCATAAAGTATATAGAACTACAATTCTATAATTCAAAACCAATAATGGAAGTAGGACAAAGAAAGTGAAAAACTCGTAGAAGAATTCTCCTCTTGCTCCTTGCGTGTTTTTGCCTCCTTAGGTTGAATTTCCCCCTTTCAAAAGTGAGTTTAAAGACTATTTATATGGGATACAGTTAGGATGGGAAGAAATAATACAAGCCAACTTTGGAACAGACTTTCAGGTTAGCTCGTTCACTCTCTTGTACGCACGCGAGAGTGAACGAGCGAAGTACTTCTCTTTTTCTTTTCCTCCTAAATCTCTTGTGCACTTCCATGCCTTTTGCTGTTTGTTTTTTTAAGTTTTCCTCAGCTAGCTCGTTCACTCTCTCGTGTGAACACGAGAGTGGACGAGCAAAGTTCTTCTTTTGTATTTTGGTCCCGAATTAACTTTTTTTTGCTCACTTTTCGTCCAACTTGCTCTTACACATAAGAATGCACATAATGAGCATAATTCACTACAAAAACGCATGTAACCTCATGTAACCACACAAGTTATGAGATGAAAATACACCGAAAAATACGCATTTTTAGCCGTTTATCAACACCCCGCACTTGAATTCTTGCTTGTCCTCTAGCAACCTTCAAAATTAAGTACAATGGCAAGAAACACTTTTCAATAAAAATTACTCGAGCATCACACCAATGACAATGGTTTACACCAACACTTAGAACTCAATATGAGAACTATTGACATCTTTCTTCAAAATTAGACTCATACCAAGTCTATTTAAATATTTGTGTGACTTCTTATAACATCATAACCTCAAAAGATGACTCCAATATATATCCTATTATGACTCACTTCTTGTGTCAACTCAATATGCCTGGACTTTACCAATCCTTTGTAAATCATGTGCGCTCAACACAATCAAAGGGAGAAATTAGTCCACACACTCAAATAAGCATTCATGTATAATTTAAGGACTTACAAATCGAAAGAATTCACTCACTCTCAGAAAAAAAAAATCATGTGCATCCCGATGTCGTACCATAGGTTTGCCATAAGATTGCGAAGTCCAGGATCAATTAGGTCTTTCCAGGTTGTAATGTAGGCTATGAGATGGGTATGATATATTTGGGTATAATGATTAACCCTCCTAAGCATTTTAATACGCTACGCTTAACTTTCAAATTCACACTTTTCATGACCAATGCAAGCAATGCCACGAAATCATATAAAATTTAGGCATTCTTCTTTAAGCATAACTATGCATTCACTAGCCCGAATTAAGAGGAATAAGAGGTGTCTTTTCTATTTTTTTTTCTTTTTGTATTTTCTTTGATATTTTTCTCTTCTTTTTTTTCAACACTCTCCAGACTTTGGTTGCCCGACTAATGATCTTTCAAAACACACGTGCACCTTTTGGCCTTCCTGTGGTTCCACTTAAAAGCTACTTCAACTCTTACCTTACTCTTCTAGCGACTTAAGTTCTTTTGGAGGTAAAGGTTCAAAAAGATATAATTAAGAACAAAAAGGGAATCGGCTTGTAATGTGGGTGCCAAATAAAAGGTTTATAGGCTCAAATGAGCTATCTAAGGATAATTTTATAGTGGCATACTAGCTCAATGGACAATCAAAGAAATGCCTACATCATCTCCTAGACTCACAAAGCTTACTTATTTCGCTTCGATTAACACACGGGACAAGTTCTAGACTAATAAAGGATATCACAAAATGTAATCAAGACCTCACATCATACAATACACATGATTCACTCCGGACGGCTCAAACCCGACACTCAAGTTAAACAACTAAGCACAATCATCGTATTAATTCAACACATGGAAAATAATTACAGGAGTCAACAAATGAACTTAAGCGTCAAAAGAAAGTCACATATATTCTCAAGGCATGTGGCCACATAGAACACAAAGAAGATAATCAGCTCAAATATTACAACTCTAAGTCCCAGCATAAAACATGTCAAAAGCATAGATACTCAAGTTCTCCTCATTCCGTTAACGTTTCTAAAAATAAAAGGAAAATCTTTTTGTATTTTGTTCTTTAGACTTTACTCCCATAAGAAAACGGTCTAAGAAATCGTCGAAAAAAGTTCAATTTTTTTGAAAATTCTATCTAAAAAAACTACTACCCGGTTAAAAGTGTCATCCCTTGGAAAAGAACTGTGGCTATAAGAAAAACCAAGAGGGATTATTTCTACCTAATTATTTTTGTATATTGTTTTAACATACATAACATATCACAAGAAATCACCCAGACAATCTTCTCCTACCCCACACTTAAAATTGTGCATTGTCCCTAATGCACACCATAAATAACAAGAGCGTAAAAGAAACTCCCGGTAGGCCAGAGGCCGAAGTATTAACAACTCATGAGGTACTCAAACTCCTCTGTGGACATTAATCGTTTATGCGAGCACCCCACACTTAGTTCCAACCATCTTTCTTTCTTTGCTTCCTTCCAATGGCTTTGCTTCTCATGCTCCTAGAAAATCATAAACTATACTAAAAAATTAACACAATTAAAATAACTGGAAAAAACCTAAAAATCAATGAAAACAAGTAAAGTCGGGTTGCCTCCCAATAAGCGCCTGATTTAACGTCGCGACACGACATGAACCACTTTCTGCCTCCACCTCAAACTTATGAATTAAACTGTAAGTTTTGATTCAAGCTTATTATTATGCTCCTGGGGCGGTACAATTTCTTGAGAGTCGAATTTTAAGTAAATTCTCATGCACCTTTTGGTTCTCGACCGAGGTCACCTTGCCTAGACGATCTTGAATATTTCAAAATATAAGGCTCATCTACCTCTTTCTTTGACTCTTTTTTATGATCATAAGGATCAATTTTCATTTCACTATCCGAACATACTGTAGAGAAGTTTTTGGAATGAGGTCCGACATGCTCAAATACCTGAACTTCAAGTTTTTCAGTCTCCCCAACACAAATTATACTAGAGTCAATTAAATTTGTATCCTCAATGTCCTTGTCCGACTCTAGTATCATTTCTTCATCATTGACATCATCAAACTCTAGCTGGTTAGAGTGTTGGTGTTCTACTCTGGACCCCTCTATTGGCACCTTAATTTTTGTCTCTAATGTACATTGATCCTGGATACTATCCATAATATTAACTTGTTGAGCATTAAAAGCTTCAACAACTTGCTCCTACACATAAGAATATACGTAATGAGCATGATTCACTACAAAAACTCATGTAACCTCCCGCAACCACATAAGTTATGAGATGAAAGTTGCCTCTTGCCTTTCTATTTGCATCTGTCTTTCATCATTTTGTTCCACAAGGTATTTTAATATATCTTTGATCTCTTTCAGGTTATCATCCCCAGGTTCTTTGTTCCTATTAACTTTACAAGAAAAAGCAGAACCATCATAGTAAGGGTTTTGGAGAGGATAAGAATTATAGGCACAACCATGAAAGTGTCCATCTTGACCACCATACACACCACACACATTCCACAAATAAGATTGAGTTATTGCACATAACTCGCTCTTAGAAATATTTTGATAATTTTGCCACGGGTAATTTCCTTCGCAATATGTATAAGGATCAAAAGTACAATGACCAACACCTAAACTCCCAAAATTCCAAGATGTCATGTATCTCAAATAAAAAAGTAGAATAAAATAAATTAAAAAAGAAAAATAAAATAAAAATCAAAGTTGAAACCTGGCAACATAAACAACTACAACTACACCGTTAGTCCCCCGGCGATGACGCCAAAATTTGATCACGTCCAACTCTAGTCCTAAAAAGGATAAGCGTTCGCTAAAGATATAATCGGGTCTAAGAGTCGAGTCGAGTCCCACATAGAACTAAGGTTTAGCTACAACTGTTCACTATCACTACGAAGATAAGCTCGAACAATTTTTAAGCTATAAATATCAAGATTCTTATGTCTAACTAATTAACTAATAAATTAAAAAAAAATTAGATTAACAACTAGAGATAATAAGGGTTGGAGACAAGATTAAGGAGGTTTAGAGTTATGATTTTTTCAATTGTCGGAATCCTTCCCGCTATGTCTTCTATAAATTTGCCTAATTATTCTCTACTGTCCTGAGCACTCGACTTATCGTAATTCTCTCTCGAGCAACTACAATAATGTACTAGTCAAATTCTCTCGAATTATGCTAGCTCGCACTTTTTCACCGCTCACTATGATCACGTCAAAACTTTGTTATCTCTAATCCTGCTTTTAAACCCGCCGTATTGATCTCTCATATACGTTAGGAGTGACGTTGTTCAACAACCACCTAAATATGTGCTCTTTTTCGAGCAATACATAATAAATAGGCCCCGTTAATTGAGATTTCTTCAATTAACTAAAATAAGTATGTAGCTGAACAAATATAAAAATTCAAAAACTCAATTATATCAAAACATATCAAGAATTTATCCTACAAAAGGTTCAATCAAAACCCTAGATAACATAACTAGCTACTCATAAAAGTATGAAAACTACAATTCTAAAATTCATAACCAATAATGGAATGTCACGACCCAAAAATTCACCATAGGTCGTGATGGCGTCCGACATCGCCGTTAGGTAAGCCAACACTTAATTATTCATTTTATGATTTTTAAAATAGTAAATCTTTCTTGGATAACTAGGTTACTGCATTAAAATAAATTGTATTTACATACAATTTCATTAAAATAATAAGTGAAAGTGAATCTGTGTAAAAAATCCATAATAAATTCTAGAACATTCCTAAAATACGTTATCATAAGTGTATGAGCTTTTACTAAGGACTACAAAAATAATACAACCTCTATACGAAATGTAAATAAAGTAGGATAAAGTAAAAGGTATGACGAGGACTTTGTGGGATGCGATACATAGCCTAGAATGCAGCTCAACATAAAGTCTCTTCAGCAGCTGCGCCTGCGCGCCAAAATGACCACTAATTGATCATGTTAGATCCTGCACATTTAGTGCAGAAGTGTAGCATGAGTACGTAAATCAATGCGTACCCAGTAAGTATCTAGACTAACTCCGGAGAAGTAGTGACGTAGGGTCGATATCGACACTTACTAGAGGTCCAACAAAGCAATATAATAAATCATAAGTAAATATGAAGCACACATCAATAATGGGGTAAATTTGTAAGTTACCCAACCTTCCAAATATTTCTTTTAAAGTATGAATTTCACAGTCTTGTATTCTACCTCAACAGGTCATATGTATCAAGTACCAATAACAAATGGATCAGAAGTACCATATAAAATATCGGGCATCAGTGGAAAGATAATCTCGTAAATGTTTGGACTATTGTAACGACCCTATCGGTCATTTTGAGAATTTTCACTTTGCTTGATAGTTTGAGGACATGATTAGTTCTGTATGATGTATTATAACTTGTGTGAATCTTCAGTTTTGGTTTTCAGGTTATTTAGAATCGATTTGGTAGAATGAATTTTATGATTGAAGCTTTAAGTTAGAAGAGTTGACCAAGTTTGACTTTTTAAATATTTAACCTTGGATTGGAGTTTTGATGGTTTAGTTAGGTCCGTATGATGATTTTGGACTCGGACATATGCCCGGATTTACATTTTGATGTTTCTAGAAGGTTTCAGCGCAAATTGGCGAATGTTGGAAATTTAAAGGGTTGGAAAGTTCATAAGTTTGACCGAGAGTTGACTTTGATGATATCAGATTCGAGTTGTGATTCCGGGAATTGGAATAGCTTCGTTATGCCATTTGGGACTTGTATACAAAATTTGGGTTCATTCGGGGTTGATTTAATATGTTTCGGCGCGAGTTTTGGAAGTTGAAAGTCCAAAGTTCAGTTAAGTTCGAATTGAGGTACGATTCATCATTTCAATATTGTTATGTATGATTTGAGGCCTCGAGTAAGTCCATGTTATATTATGGGACTTGATTATATGTTTGGACGGGGTCCCGAGGGGCACGAGTGAGTTTTGTATAGGTTTGGGTTTTGTTGCGCTCATTTTTTTATGTTCGAGGTCGTTTATTCAAGCATAAATGGATTCAAATTAAGCAAATGAGCTCCAATTTTTGTTTTGATTGAAGCATTAGATCCGTATTGTAATTGTGGAAGTATAACCATTGGAATAATCAAGTTTCGACATCGTATGAGGAATTTATGGCCATTTTACTAAGAATAGAGTTGCTAAATTTTTGCAGATTAATTACGAAATTGCCACGGAATTCGTATTTAAAAATCTGCACTATTTGTAAATATTGAAACCAACATATCTCCTTCATTATAAGGTCAAATGGGCTTTTGAGTAAGATTCGACCTTTATCAATTAGAATTGTTTCCTTATACTTTATTTGACGTATTTGAGTTGCTTTTGGCTAGTTTGGAGCCGTTCGGAGGACGGTACGTGCATGATGGCATTTTTGGAACATCGTTTGGCTTGATCAGTGTTGGATTTGGCTTGTTCGAGGTAAGTAACACTTCTAAACTTGGTGCTGAGGGTATGAACCCCGAATATACGTGATATGTGTTTGGTGTTGAGCTGACGCACATGTTAGGTAACGAGCGTGTGGGCATGCACCGAGTGAATTGTGACTCGGTTATTTATGTGGTACTATGTAGTCACCTAATATTATTTGTATCCATGAAATCTCTACGTGCTAGAGTAATTGAGCTGTGATCCATGTTAGAAATCATGTCAAGGCTATATGTTTATCCTGTTGGGATACATTGTGGTCATTTCTGCTGTTGAGTTACCTTTTTTATATTGAAATTACATACTCAGTCATACGCATTCATCTACATATCATATCTCAGTCTCTGTTACTATTTATGATACATCACACCATTATTTTTGGGCTGATCTTTCATGACATTGTGAGCCTGAGAGACTGGAGAGATTGATGACTGAGGGATGTCGAGGGCCCGTTTGTGAGTGATATTTATGGGAGCGTGCTGCACGCCACAACATGTTATTTTGATTTATGCCATGATTGGCTTATTATACCGCTTGGGCTAAAGGAGCCCCTCCGGAGTCTGTACACACCCCAATTAAGCGCATGTACCTACTAAATGCGAGTGCCGAGTGGTTGGGAGGATTGAGTGATTGTGAGGACTAAGTGGCTGTGATGACTGAGTGATTGTGAGGACTGAGTGTCTGGGAGGACTGAGTGAATTGATACTCTGAGAGTATGCATGTGGTTTAATCACTGAGTTACATCACATTCGACATGCACACTTGACATACAAGCATAGATATTCATTTTTCTCATGTTGTACGGTATCACATCATTCATAACTTCTCATACATATTGACATGTAGGCATAGAGATGTATTTTCCTTACGCCATTTGAAAATGAAACATTTACCTGCTGAAAGCTTTGGAAAAAATTACAGTTTTGAAACTTACTCATACTTTTGGTGTTTTCGATGAAATATTTGAGATTTACAGTTATACTTGAAAAGCATGCCTATTTTTCCGTAACAATGAATGAGTCGAGCATCATATCTCTGAGTTACTTCGTGTACCATGTTTTACTATATTGTTATGCACTGTTGTTGGTTATTAGAGTTGGACTCTGACCCTTGTCCCGTCTCGTCACTACTTTCAACCTAAGGTTAGGTTTGTTACCTATTGAGTACATGGGGTCGGTTGTACTCATACTACACTTCTGCACCTTGCATACAAACTTGGATGCTGATGTTGCTATGTATAACGGGAGCGAGCATTGAAGACATACCTGCATTCCGGTAATAGCTGCCTCTTGTTCATGGTAGCTCTAGACTTATGAAAAATCTGTTTATGTATAATTCAGACAGATGCTGCTTACACTAGCTTTATAAACTCTAAATCTTAGAAGCTCATGATTTGTACTACCAGTCCTTGGGAAATGTATAAGATTGAGATATTTTCTTTTATTTATTTGTCTTATTAAATTTCATTGGAATTGGTTTATTGTCAATTGGCTAACGTAGTGAGTTGGGTTAGGTGCCATTACGACTAGTTGTATTTTGGGTCGTGAAAATTGGGTATCAAAGCTCTAGGTTCATAGGTTCTATGAGTCATGAGCAAGTGTCTAGTAGTGTCTTGTGGATCGGTATGATAACGTCCATACCTATTTTCGAGAGGCTACAGGGCATCTAGGATAATTTTCCATCTTTCTTTCCTTATCATGCAAAATTGATTCAGCTTGAAACATAACTCTTTGTATTCCTTACACACATTCGTATGTGCATGTGAGCACTCAGTATCACATGTGCATCGATGGCTTGTGATTTCCATGGATGAGGTGCGAGATGTGATTCCTGTGTGCTGATGATGGGCCAGTTTGGAGGACTTGAGGCCGATTTTTGGCTGTAGCTTAAGCATGAGGATTTCGGTTGTGTAAGCACGTGCTTTTGGACTTATATGTCCGGTAGTTTCCCTATGAGTGTAATTTGTGGCTCGATGAGTGGTTAGATAGCTATATGATGAGTATAATGTGATTGCAGGATGTGTTCAGATGGATTGAATATGACAAGAAGAGTTTGCTTGAAATGTAAAAAGGACTATTGGGTGCTTGATTTTTGTCTTGATATGACGTATAGTCTCAAGTTTTGAGTGTATTGGAGGATCTTTCATGTTGTTTAACTGTGGAACAAATTAGGTTCTCATGCCTTATTGGCGAGGTCAGACTCAGGAAGATTAAGTGATTGCATACTAGTCGTGGATATGAAAGGTTATAGAGAGATGTCAGTTTGGGCCTAAGCATGTGAGTTATAACTTGCGAGGTAATCTACGGATGTGTAGTTTTTATTATGTTGTGTGGAGGCTTTCTTTTCTACCAAGTGGGTTATACTTGTGCGATTTGAGTTTGGATCAGTGGTAATAGCTGATCTGACCGTCACGAGAATGAATGCGAGGTTTGTAGATGATTTGAGGTACTAGAGGGTTTGTGTTACATGAGCTTATGAGGGATTGAGTTGAATTTCGATGCGGGATTATGGCAGTAATAGAGCATGGGTATTATAAGTTATCCAGTGTTTTGTCCTATGGCTTTGAGACAAGTGGGGGGGTCTACTATCGACGATTTGATAGCGTGGTTGTGTGTTGTACTGGTTTCGGTTTGAGGCATACTTGTGAATCGGTTATGACTTGCAGAGATTAAGATCGAGGATGGCTCGAGTAAAGGAATTTCTGGATATGGGCTACGTTACACTTTATGGGTATATGGAAATCATAGAATGATTGAGGTGTCATTCGTGAAGTATGTAGTGCGCATGGAGTAGGAATTTGCTCAGTTGAGTTAAGACGGGATTACTTCTATGGGTGTTGTCGTGCTAATGGGGCACAAGTCGTTCGGCCTGTTTGGGGCGGTGCAATTGATATGTGAGCAGAGTGGTTGACTCTCAAGAAAGTTCTAATGGATTCAAGATTTTTATGTAGCAATTATGAATTTTTCTGGATTTGTAAATAGCTAGGATCTGAGATTTTTCATTGGATGGTATCGAGACTTATGGCATTTATATATCATTATGGATTTTACATTTTGACATCAAGAGGGTGAAGGAAAATGACTTTAGATTCACAGAAGGTCTCTTCAGAGTGGTTGTCTTGGTTATGGTACTTTTGCGATGTTTAAGAGGGAATACAATGGCGTATGGGCCTTAGGGCGGTGTGGTTTTATTATAGGATCTTTTGGGGTGAGTCTTGGTTGAGTATCATGGTATTATGGCGAGGAGGAGTGTCAACTTGAGGGTAATTCAGAAGGAACTCGGAGAAATAGGGCATCCTGGTAGTAGGTTGGATTAATAGATTAATGGTATGCTTGATTCTTTTGGTTCTAATAATGTGGTGAGTCTCTACAGGTGTTTTATAACAGTACTCTTCGGTTTGGTGATTCGCATGGCTTGGTTGAGTTAGAGAGATTCAGGTATGATGGCTTGATTGTGTGCAAATGGATTTCAAAGTGCTCTCGAGGATTTCTACCACGGTTAGAGTTGTATATTTCTTATCGGCATGAGGAACATGTTTATTGTGATTTTCTCCTAGATGAGATCAAATGAAAGGTTCCTGGACAATTAAGTATGTAGTTTTCTTGCGACTCAGAGTTGATTAAGAGATTCTCGTACTTTTCCTATGATGGTATGATAGATGTAGCGTGTTATGTGGGATTGAGATTTGCATGTGCAAGGTCACTGGTCCGTTTCAAAGGGAAGATCATAAATTCTTAGACAATATGGACGGTTTCTAAAGTCTAGATGAATGCTATAACTATTTAGTAATTTTTGGGAAGGATGCGCATTTCAAAAGGTGCACTGTGTTCAGACTTGAGGATGCTTCATTGGTATTATGGTACTCGCATGGTTGATGACCTGCTAATATTCAGATTTTTCTATGTGGCACAGAAGAATTATAGAAGTATTCCTCGTGGGATGATCATGTATGAGAGATGTGTTAGACATTCAGGCGGTGGAGTTGGGATCAAATATGGTGATTCATGTGTTCTATGGATTTGGAGACCAGAAGTTCTCAGAAACAGATCGTTTTGTAGTTGTGGAATGTGAAGATATGGAAAAAGCTAGCCAGGTGATAGTATGTGTTATGGTTCAGTCGTTATAGACTTTCGGAGGGTTATGTATCTATTTGTGGGTGACTAGAGTGGATTTGGGGTCCACTTACAGGTCCAATGAGTATGTGTATTCTACACCGGGTCAGATTAGTTAACTTCGTACTAGTGTTATTGAGGGATGTGCCATTCGGTTAGAGTTGAGGTTATTCGTGTTCTAAGATATTCTATGAGTTACCCTTCTATTCTACGAGGGGTTGGGATTCGTTGGTTATAGGCACACATGGTGTGGTCCTATTTGGGCCTTATAGCGGAATTTGGGCGAGATGGATATTAGGGTGTTGAATGATTGATTTTGCATTTGGTTATGTTCTTTCCGGACTATGGTATTGTGTTATTGGTTCCTTCATGTTTATGGTCATGCACCTTGGGTACTTGAGGTTATATTGCGCGTGGCTGTTGATTTTGGACATGGTGGCTTGAGGTATTCTATATGGATAGTGTTTGGACGGGGCCACTCATTGCAACAGAGTTATGTTGAGATATGATCCTTTTTGGCAGATTCGTGTCGTGGTTCTACTGTGTATGATGGACTCATGGAATTGCGGTTGTGGTGGTATTTATTGAACTTGCGAGGCAGTTCTCTCTTTTGAGTTATTTTTCATGTTTGAGTACATTTGAATTGTTGCGTATCAGTGCACGGATTGCACAGTTTGTGGCTCTGTGAAGTATTGGTATGGCGTGTCAGTAGAGTAGCTTATATTTCATAAGATGACATCGTCGGACCTAGAATGGGTGCTATCAGATTTGATTGCGGTATATTTGAAAGGACAATGTCGCTGATCGACTTAGAAATTGGCTATAGTTCTTGTCGAAGGAGAGGGAGCTCCATGGCTTGTTGATCTGATGAGTGGTTTTGAGTTTCTGCATGTTTCTTTAATTATCGACAGTGTACGAAGATTCTAAAATGAGGTTTTGTTTGATATGAGGTTTATTATCGGCATTGGGTTAATTTGAGCAGCTAATGTGATCGAAAATTTTGCTATGAGTATGCGAGTCGTATGGTATGTCATGGTATTATATCTTCGGTTATGGTTATGGCTTGATATAACTTGTTCGGACTTATATAGTGTGTGGAAGCGATATTCGGGTCTTGTAGGAAATTCCAGGTGTTGGAAATTGGATTTAGTGGTTTACGGGCTGAGGTTGAAGTAATGATCTTCAGTTATGTTGTGTTTTCGGGCCTATATGGAATAGGGTGACATAGAATCACCCCGGGTATGTGCATGGTAAGGTTACACAACGGTTTGATGGCTTTGGAACAACTCATAGCATGTTCGAGGACGAACGTATGTTTAAGTGGGGGAGGATGTAGTGACCCTACCGGTCATTTTGAGCATTTGCACTTCGCTCGGTAGTTTGAGGGCATGAGTAGCTCCGTATGATGTATTATGACTTATATGAATTGTCGGTTTTGGTTTTCAGGTTATTCAGAATCGATTTGGAAGAATAAATTTCATGATTGAAGTTTTAAGTTAGAAGAGTTGACCAAATTTTTGACTTTTATAATATTTAACCTTGGATTGGAGTTTTGATGGTTCAATTAGGTACGTATGGTGATTTTGGACTTGGGCATATGCCCAGATTTCCATTTGGATGTTTCTAGAAGGTTTCACGCAAATTGGCAAAAGTTGGAAATTTGAAGGTTTGGAAAGTTCATAAGTTTGAGCGAGAGTTGACTTTGATGATATCGGATTCGAATTGTGGTTCCGGGAATTGAAATAGATTCGTTATGCCATTTGGGATTTGTATGCAAAATTTGGGTTCATTCGGGGTTGATTTGATATGTTTCAGTGCGAGTTTTGGAAGTTGAAAGTTCAAAGTTCAATTAAGTTCGAATTGAGGTGCGATTCGTCATTTCGATGTTGTTATGTGTGATTTGAGGCCTCGAGTAAGTCCATGTTATATTATGGGACTTGTTGGTATGTTCGTACGGGATCCCCAGGGGCTCGGGTGAGTTTCAGATATGTTTGGGTTGTGTTGCGCTCGTTTTTTTATGTTTCAACATCATTTCTTCAAGCATAAATGGTACCACATTAAGCAAATGAGCTCCAATTTTTGTTTTGATTGAAGCATTAGATCCGTATCGTAATTTTGGAAGTATAGCAACTGTAATTATCAAGTTTCAACATCGTATGAGAAATTTATGGTCATTTTACTAAGAATTGGGTTGCTAGAGTGTTTTAGATTAATTACGAAATTGCTTGAATTCGTATTTAAAAATCTGCACTATTTGCAAATATTGAAACCAACATATATCCTTTATTATAAGGTCAAATGGAGTAATTCAAAAGCCTAACTTGACTGAAATTTCACAAGGAATCCATTGGAGGTATCAAAAGTGAGTTTCGGGATCATTTGGAAAGAGAAATAAGGTAGAACAGCTGGGCGGAAGCATATAAATCAAGAGTTTGTTCGTTTGGTCATATTTTGAATTGGGAGCTCGGATTTGGACGTTTTTGAAGTGATTTTCACCACATAGATTGAGGTAAGTGTTCTATACTAATATTTTATTATATTTCATAAATCTATCTTCGTTTTTGGCAATTGGTTGATGATTTCAAAAATGAAAGTTGGGGGGTTTTGTCTAAAATTTCATAAAGTGAATTTTTGAGTTTTGAATATCGATTGGAGTCGGATTTGAGTGAAACTAGTATGGTTGGATTCATAATTTAATGGGTTGTCGGATTTTATAAGTTTCGTCAAGTTCCGAGGCGCGGGTCAGGGTTGGACGTTTTGGTTGATTTTGGGCTTTTGAGTAAAGATATGACCTTTATCAATTGAAATTGTTTCCGTAGGCTTTATTTGACGTATTTGAGGTGCTTTTGGCTAGTTTCGAGTCGTTCGGAGGTCGGTACACACGTGATGTCAGTTTTGGAGCATCGTTTGGCTTGCTCGATGTGGGATTTGGCTTTTTCGAGGTAAGTAACACTTCTAAACTTAGTTCTGAGGGTATAAACCCCGAATATACGTGATATATGTTTTGTGTTGAGGTGACACACGTGTTATGTGATGGGTGTGTGGGCGTGCACCGTGTTAATTGTGACTCGATTATTTTTGTGGTACTGTGTAGTCACCTAATCTTATTTGTATCCATGAAATCTATACGTGCTAGAATAATTGAGCTGTGATCCATGTTAGAACTCATGTCAAGGCTATATGCTTATCCTGTTGGGACCCACAGGGGTCATTTCTACTGTTGAGTTACCTTTTTTTTATTGAAATTACATACTCAGTCATATGCATTCATCTATATATCATATCTCAGTCTCTGTTACCATTTATTGATACATCACATCAATATTTTTGGGTTGATCTTTCATGATATTGTGATCCCGAGAGACTTGCGAGATTGATGATTGAGTGAGGCCTCAGGCCCGTTTGTGAGTGATATTTATTTGGGAGCGGGCTGCACCCCGTAGCATGTTATTTTGATTTATGCCATGATTGGCTTATTATAGAGCTTGGGCTGAAGGAGCCCCTCCGAAGTCTGTACACCGCCCCAGTGAGCACAAGTACCTACTGAGTGCGAGTGCCGAGTGATTGGGAGGATTGAGTGACTGTGAGGACTAAGTGGCTGTGAGGACCGAGTGGCTGAGAAGACTGAGTGAATTTATACTCTGAGAGTATGCATGTAGCTTTATCACTGCGTTGCATCACATTCGACATGCACACTTGACATACAAGCATAGATATGCATTTTTCTCATGATGTACGGTATCACATCATTCATGAATTCTCATACATATTGACATATAGGCATAAAGATGTATTTTTCTCATGCCATTTGAAAATAAAACATTTACTTGTTGAAAGCTTTTGGAAAAATTACAGTTTCCAAACTTACTGATACTTTTGGTGTATTCTGTGAAAGATTTGGGATTTACTGTTATACATGAAAAACATGCCTATTTTTCCGTAACATGGAATGAGCCGAGCATCATATCTCTGAGTTACTTCGTGTACCATTTTTTACTATATTGTTATGCACTGTTGCTGGTTATTAGAGTTGGACTCTAACCCTTGTCCCATCTCATCACTACTTTCAACCTAAGGTTAGGTTTGTTACTTATTGAGTACATAGGGTCGGTTGTACTCATACTTCACTTCTGCACCTTGCGTGCAGACTTGAATGCTGACGCTGTTGTGTATGATGGGAGCTAGCATTGAAGACGTACCTACTTTCCAATAATAGCTGCCTCTTGTTCATGGTAGCTCTATACTTATGAAAAATTGGTTTATGTATAATTCGGACAGATGATATATTTATTTTACACTAGCTTTGTCAACTCTAAATCTTAGAAGCTCATGATTTGTACTATTAGTCCCTGAGAAATGTATAAGATTCATATATTTTCTTTTATTTATTTGTCTCATTAAATTTCATTGGAATTTGTTTATTATCAATTGGCTTACCTAGTGGGTTGGGTTAGGTGCCATCACGACTAGTTGGATTTTGGGTCGTAACAGCTACCAGCAATATAACGCACGATTATGCCGAGGTCATTCGGCCCGATCAAGAATAATGTGTACACTGCCGAGGGTCGAGCGACACGGACCATAGATGCATCTATTATACTGTCGAGGCATTCTCCCTGCTCCACAAGAAAGGAAGGAAGTTACCAAATTACGAGACACATGCTTACAATATAGTACATGAGCACAAAGTGAATATAATCTTTATAGTTTCTCAAATAACTAGCCAACAACTCAAGGTGATAAGGCCTTGCCTAGTATACATATATTTATTTCTAAATCAACTTCAATTATAAGTTCAATTAATTAAGCCAGCATAAATAGTTCAAATAATTTAAATATTACATGATAAAGTCCTAATTCTACCCGGACATAAACATACTTTAACTACATACGGACTCTCATCACCCTGTGCGTACGTTGCAACCACAACTAGCATCATATAACAATTACATCACCTAGGGGGTAGTTTCGCCCTCACAAGGTTAGACAGGAGACTTACCTTGCTCCGAAGTTCCATAACCGGCTCTAATACCTCTCAAACTCTTCAATTGAAGCCAAACGATCCGAAACTAATCAAAAAATGTGCAATTCAATCAAAATATACTTCAATGCTTATAATTAATCAATTTATAATAATTCTCAACTCCGCTTTAAAAGTCAATAAAGTCAACCCTCGGGCCCACATGCCCGAATTCCATAATGTTTTGAAGATAAACTTTACCCATAACATTACGAACTCAAATATATGATTTATTCCAAATTCCATGTCCAATTTCGTGGTAAAAATCCAAAAATACCAATTTCTAGGTTTTCTCTTAAAATACCATAATTTCCATGAATATCCATAAATTTCCACATACAAATCTGTATATAATTCAACTATTTTACTTGTAATAGGAGGGAATCACTTACCTCGTCTTGCTCGGTGAAACCCCCCTCAAAATAGCTCCTCAACCTCGGCCAAACCAAGAGAATATGAGAGCTAAGTCTCGATTTAAAAGCACCACTGCTAGCGACTTTCGCACTAGCGGACCACTAGCTGCACCTGAGGCTCTGCTCATGTGGAAAATCCATCGCACGTATGGTTCTCTCCAACCCAGGAAAATCCGCTTCTGCTGACCAAATCCCGCTCCTGTGCGACCGCTTCTGCGGTCCACCCCACGCTCCTCCGCTCTCGCACATGCGGAGACCTTCCGCTTTTACGACCCCAACTGCCTAGCTCGCTTTCCGCTTCTGCGGAGCATTCTCCGCATCTATGCGCTCACAGATGCGAAAATATCCTTGCATATGCGTCCATCCTAAATCAGTCCAAATGTCGCTTCTGCGACCACAACGCCGCACATGCAGCCCTTTCCACGTAGGTGCGATTGCACCAGATCCCAGCCTTCAACACTTCTCCCAAGCCTAAAATTGATCCGTTTTCAATCTGATTCACATCCGGGGCCCTCGAGACCCCGTACAATCACACCAACAAGTCCCAATACCTTATACAAACTTATCCAAAGGATCGAAACGCCACAAATAACATCAAAATCATGAATCGACGATAAAAGTATTTCTTTCAACTTCCAAACTTGGACAAACACGTCCGAATCATAACGCTCCGGAATGACGCCAAACATTACGTACAAGTCACAAATCACGACACGAACCTATTCCAAAGCTCAGAATCCCAAACGGATATCGATAACACCAAAGTCCACCTCAAACAAAACTTAGAAAATTCTAAAACATTCAAAATATCAACTTCCACAATAAGCATCGAAATGCTCCCGGGCCACCCGATATTCAACCCGAACGTACGCCGATGTTCGTAATCATCATACGAACTTATTGGAACCTTCAAATCCCGATTCTGAGGTCATTTACTCAAAGGTCAAACCTTAGTTAATTTCTCCAACTTAAAGCTTCCGAAATTGGAAATTTCTTTCCAAACTTCCCGAAATTCAATTCCGACTGCACGTACAAGTCATTATACCTGAAGTGAAGCTACTCAAGGCCTTAAACCATTGATCGACGCGCTAGAGATCAAAATGACTGGTCTGGTCATTACATTCTCCCCTACTTAAACATACGTTTGTCCTCAAATGTGCCAAGAACTGTTCCGGAGTTGTCCAAAATCACTATTAAACACCTCGTGCACCTACACCGTGCCATCACAACCCATATGAACATACTTGCTCGAGCCCGACTGAAAATCCTTCCTCCTACCTTAGTCCACAAGCCTTGGAACCACATTCTAACATCCGAAATTCTCTATGAGGCCTGATTCTAACATACTAACATTGTATAAATCCCTACACACTGTACCAAAACATGATCATGCACCTATGCTAAAATCACACCATGCACCGCATAAGTCGTCTAGCCATAATAACATCCTCCGACCACAATAGCAGCAATTTCATGAATCTGATGCCGGCAATACACCTCATAACACATATAGGCCATGTTCTAACTCTCGCAATACCGCCATGACGAAAGAAATACGTAAAAACTCATTACCACCTGCTGAATCAATAGTTCATGGAGTCTCTCCTCCTGACAAGAACTATTACCTCATTCGGAACTGAATAACTATATTTTGTCTTTAATACACCCTACTTAAATTCGATCGCACCGATCTCAGGTCCAATAATATTGTATCGCCAGTACAAGCTGCTTGGGAAATACACCACTTCAGACATTAACTAAAATCTCTCATGACACCATCCATTCGCCAACAAGCTACAACTCGAATATGACATGTAAGGAAGAACAAACTCTGGAAAAGAACTACCCAGCCCGCGTAACGAATAAAATGATCGAATAGATGCTATGAACCCTACTCAGAGAATGAGAAACAAAATACATAGAAATAAGTATATGGAACCGTACTCATCATCTCACTGTTGCAGCGTGCAACACAATCCACACATTATACCGTTGCGGTGCACAACCCGATCCAAGCATGGCACTGTTGAAGTGTGCAACCCTATCCAAACAACATACACGTGGCGACGTGCCACCCGATCCACACATGACAACAAATAAGGAAATACCTATCAAGACATAATGCGTATACCTACGAAATGCCCGAATAGCGACCACAAGCATGCCAAGTGCATAATACAACCCCGGGGAGACAGATAGTGCCATACGCTACAAAACCCAAGCACGACCAAGGTGCAATAAATGACCTGCATCTTGAGAGCCATCTTGCTCGTATAACCCCATAAGCCACACGTGGTCACAACATATTTGTGAATAATCAAGCCGTCTCACAACCCAAAGAGCACAATAGAGTATTACATGGAATAGCTGACGACGGGAATAACATCCAATGCTCGAAGACTCCTCCATAAGCTACACCATACTGAATGAACACATCCGACCTAATATAGAGCACACATTCACATTAGACCTATCAACGGACCTCAATCCGATTCTGGTCATACCATACTGGGCTAATAACCTTTCAAAGATCCACAATAATCCTATCCATGACACATAAGAACAACCGTCAAATCCGGAACAAACTCACATAGTCCACAACCCAAGGAACAGAATGCCTCTCAGGCATAAACTCTCACATTAGCGCTAGTACCAGAATCTCATACTTGGTTCCAATTATAATCATAAAGTGACTAACATGCCACACTTATAAAATTCCCACATAAGGTACGCTCTCACGACCTTCCGCACCAGGTAGCAAATCTGCACCTCCATACTACCAACTATACTGATTATGTAAAGTAATTCACGAACCCGCAAATCAATACACAATGCTCCTTCCACAGAACACCATTCCCAGGTAACACTAGGATAATGTCAGCTAACTCTGAACATCTAAATTCCTCCCGGCTCATCCGAGCTCGTGACTTTCTTATCAATACCGGGTCGCAACCTTGATCATCAACTTTTAATTTCCATGCCGCTCACTGCACCTATCACGCCGCTACGCGAGAGTACACGAATTCATCATAACCCTTGAACCACCAGTAGAATAAACACTTCATTGGCTAGAAACCTTTCGCTTAACTCGTTTCAGAAGAACCGTTGCAACACGCAACTGAATTCCCACGACCGTAGAAAATACAAATCTCAAGTCGTGGTCTAAATAACCATAACTCTTCCGGGTTCCATCTACACATAACAAGACATTATAATCAAATTCCTCCAAGTCAATCAAATTATGGTGGCTGTCAAGCCCACACGTAGATCCACGAATCACCTGTATAGCTTAACATACCGAAATACTGATCATTGCCACAATCGCGCTGATTCAAACCATTACTAACCGATCCAACTCCTTTCTATTTACTCTTCACTTGCCTTAGAAATAATAATATCTCCATTCAAAAACATAACGAACTCAATCAGCACTCATCCCGAGTGAACCGAATCACGAGACCACATCGTCTCAATATCCATGAACCATCTCATACCCTCATTATATGCATAATAATATCTCCAACTGGTACACCCGTTCTGAAAGATCTTCTACGAATCCGAAGTAGTTTCTCCTATTTGTCCAATATTGCCCCGTAGATCCGATGATAACATAGAAATTTTCCCAAGTATTCCTCACACTGTGCTACAAAATCCCGGTCTTCAGTCACATAACGAACCCCAAAATCCTTAGACACTACACCTTAATTTCTTGAATCCATTAGGACCATTGTTGAGGGTCACCCACTCTGACCTGGTCCCAAATATAACTAAACTCTAATGCTTTTCTAGCACATGAACACGCTCTCAAAGAAGCAACCAGATAAATTATTTTCCCTGTACATCATATCCATAAGAAGCACAAACTCTGAGTCTTCCCATAACATGCACATGAATCGATAAGGCGAAATATAACACACATTCATCAAGTTCTTTGCTCAAATTACACCTGATATTTTCTTTTCTTAGTCATAAATAATCCACCAATGCACCGATAACTGAAGACCACACTAGCAGAAAACCACGCGATCCCCTTGTAGGCAGTGGGTTCCCCCACTTAGCTTTGAGCCACAATCACACAAATCTAGGGCCCACAAAGATTCCTCCTTCTCCATTACCATGATCTTGCACCTTTAACCCGCCAAATTGCTCGAAATATTCTGTTAAGATTTTTATAAAACATTATGAATTATCAGCCACATTCACACACTCGATCTCCTGTTTGGTAGTAAGTAGAGCTTTTAGTCGAAAATTTATCAAAATCACACAACTGCTAACCTGCTCACATGAGATAACCCACCTATGAATTTCCATACCGACATCTTCCAACGAAGCTGCATTGGGTACAACCACCACGAAATCGGTAAACCCTCCTGAGCCCATACTCTCCCACCAACTGTGCACGTCTGTTCATTCCCCATTGACATCGACTGAAAGTACGACAATACATTCCAAACTCGAAGTCACATTGCATCAAAAAACGATAATCAAGTTTTCACACCCCTCTTCAAGAAAACTTCTCTTTGCCATATTCAATCTTCCGTAGTGTCGTATCCTCCATCCTAAATAAAATCCGTAGACCTAGTCACTTTCCACAGCAATTCCCAAATTGCTCTATTTATTTTCAAGGCATGTGGCTATCCTACCGCATAATCCATATGCTAATCTTCCACTCTCATTTCGGTTAAACCATCTCCTTTAAGCAACTTCTTTACCTATGCTTTTTCATACTTGACCTGCTAGTAATTATACCACCGCGAGACACCTCCCGACATGTCCTTCCTCATCCTTCGGTGCCCAAATGTTGCCTCAAATCAAATCCATACCTGTAGCACCTGAACTAATAAATTGCTACCAACTCTAAACCTCCTAGAAGATTATCTTTCTCGATCCATCAACATTAGAAACACCAATTCGATTCCTAAACTGCTACACTCCGCTATCTCTGACAACTTCTTCTCAAGCACCATTTCACAACACCCTGCCCCGAAGGCAAATCGAGGAAGACCATAACACCGACGGACCTTAATGTGTTCAAACAAGGACGACGACACCACCTCACAAATGAGAATTCCACCTCACTCGAAAATATCAAGTCTTGTTACTCCATTACCTAAAGCATGAACATCCATAGTCTGATGTCTTTCCTCCACTGGATTCTAAATGCCGAGCCTCTAAAGCATGAACTGATAAATCCTCCTTTCGAGTCATTCACTACCGTAATCCATAAATAAGCACCCTACCATTTACATCAACATTGCGCGATAACCACTCATGAACATCATAACAATCCGTGCAAAACCATATGCAATACTAATACATGGTTGAAACGATAGAACGCCCATCCACAAGACGACGGCAATAGCTCGCTCTAATACGTAGGGAGAAACATCATGTACCACATCTGCAGTACCACTACAACTCCTTGATGACCTATTGATAACAAGTGCTCCACGCCGCATAATATTGAGTAGGAAGGAAATAAAGGCATAAGCCTCAAAGGAATCAAATCGCACGATGAGGAATCAAGAAGGGAAGTGCTCTTAACATAAATGTAGCCTCTCGAAGACTCGGTACCGATCCAAATGACTCTTTTAGACTTGCTCATGACTCGTGAGACCCAAGTGAACCTAGAGATCTAATACCAAATTGTCACGACCCAAAATCCACTATAGGCCATGATGGCGTCCAACATCGCCATTAGGCAAGCGAACACTTAATCATTCAATTTATCATTTTAAAAATCATAAATCTTTCTTGGATAACGAGGTTAGTGAATTAAAATAAACCGTAGTTACGTACAGTTTCGTTACAATAATAAGTGAAAGTGAGTCAGTGTAAAACAATCCAATAACAAATTCTAGAACACCCCCAAAACTCGGTGTCACAAGTGCATGAGCTTTTACTAAGGAGTAGAAAAATAATACAACCTCTGTCCGGAATGTAAATAAGATAGGACAAAGTAAATAGTATGATAGAGACTCCGTGGGCTGCTATACGTATCTTGGAATGTAGCTCACCATAAAGTCTTCTTAGCAGTTGTGCCTGCACGCCAAAATGACCACCAATTGAACCTGCCAGATCCTGCACATTTTGTGCAGAAGTGTAGCATGAGTACGTAAATCAACACGTACCCAGTAAGTATCTAACCCAACCCCGGAGAAGTAGTAACAAGGGATCGACATCGACACGTACTAGAGGTCCAACAAAGCAATATAATAAATTATAAGTAGATGTGAAGCACACAACAATAATGTGGTAAATTTGTAAGTTACCTAACCTTCCAAATATTTCTTTCAAAGTATGAATTTCTCAGTCATGTATTCTACCTCAACAACTCATATGTATCAAGTACCAGTAACAAACGGATCAGAAGCACCACATAAAATGCCGGGCATCAGTGGAAAGATAATCTCATAAATATCCGGACTACCAGCTATATAACGCACGATTATGCCGAGGTCATTCGACCAGATCCAAAATAATGTGTACACTGCCGAGGGACGAGTGACACGAATCATAGATGCATCTATTATACTGCCGAGGCATTCGGCCCGTTCCACAAGAAAGAAAGGAAGTTACCAAATTACGAGACACGTGCTTACAATATAGTACACGAGCACAAAGTGAATATAATTTTTACCGTTTCTCAAATAACTAGCCAACAACTCAAGGTGATGAGGCTCGGCCTAGTATACATATATTTATTTCTAAATCAATTTTATTTATAAGTTCAAGTAATTAAGCCAATATAATGAGTTCAAATAATTCAAATATTACATGATAAGGTCCTAAGTCTACCCAGACATAAATATACTTTAGCTACGTACAGACTCTCATCACCTTGTGTGTACGTAGCACCTACAACTACTATCACATAATAATTACATCACATAGGAGTAGTTGCTCCCTCACAATGTTAGACAGAAAACTTACCTAGCTCCGAAGTTTCATAACTGGCTCCAACGCTTCTCTAACTCTTCAATTCAAGCCAAACGATCCGAAACTAGTCAAACAATGTGCAATTCAATTAAAATATACTCCAATGCTTAAAACTAATCAATTTATAACAATTCTCAACTCCGCTCTAAACGTCAATAAAGTCAACCCTCGGGCCCACGTGCCCAGATTCCAAAATTATTAGAAGATAATCTTTACCCATAGAATTACGAACTCAAATATATAATTTGTTCCCAATACCATGTCCAATTTCGTGGTAAAACTCCAAAAATACCAATTTCTAGGTTTTCTCTTAAAATACCATAATTTCCACGAATATCCATAAATTTCCACGTAAACATCTGTATATAATTCAAGTATTTAATTTGTAATAGGAGGTAATCACTTACCTTGTCTTGCTCGGTGAAACCCCCCTCAAAATAGCTCCTCAACTTCGGCCAACCCAAGAGAATATGAGAGAAATGAGAGCTAATTCTCGATTTAAAAGCACCACTGCCAGCGACTTTCATACCAGCGGACAACTAGCTGCACCTGCGGCTCTGATCATGTGGAAACTCCATCACACGTGTGGTTCTCTCCAAGTCAGGAGAATCCATTTTTGCATACCAAATCCCGCTCCAGCGCGACTGCTTCTGCGGTCCACCTCAAGCTCCTGCACTCTCGCACATGCGGAGAACTTCCGCTTCTGTGACCCCAGCTGTCTAGCTCGCTTTCCACTTCTGTGGAGCATTCTCCGTATCTGCTGGCTTGCAGATGCAAAATATCCTCGCATCTGCGGCCATCCTAGCTTAGTCCAGATGTCGCTTCTGCGACCACAATGCCGCGCCTGTGGCGTCACGACCCAAAACTAACCCCTGTCGTGATGGCACCTATCGTGGAACTAGGCAAGCCGACTCATTTCCAAAACAAACCGATATTTTCATTTTAAAGATAATTTCAAGATTATTTAACATAAAACCTCCATTTAAAGAGTTCAAATCAAAAAAAAACAGAAGTGCGGAAAAGAAAAGCCCGACATCGGGGTGTCACTAGTCATGAGCATCTGCTACAATCTGTCTAACAATATCAAGGCTAACTCAGCCTGGAAAATAGCTAAATACAACTAGAGGAAAATAAGAGGGAGAAGAGCAGGGGCTGTGATCGC
>AWOL01S0038289.1:0-13212 GCA_000715115.1 Nicotiana otophora
GCTGGAGTTCAACTACAATTTGGGTAAAGTGCAAACGAAAATGTAGAAATGCTAAAAGTAACAACTATGGATAGATAGACTGGAGAAGGAGATGAGAAGATAGACCGAAGGAGATGAGATGCCACAAGAAACGGGGATGAGAAACAGAGAGTTGCCTTGACACATAATTTGCAATAGCCTACTGATAGCGATACCCCATACTATTTAACGACGCCCTCAACCTAGATCCCTGATTAACCTTTGTGAAAGTCTGACCCAATTTCTTCTTCTCGGCCCAATGTCTATTTGTGTGACATCTTTGTTGGTGTCCATATTGAGTTGGGGCCGATTCATAACAATACTTCTGACATCAATAAGAACCTTGTCTTCAAGGTTCGAACAGATCAACACTGGTATCATAATAGTGAGCTTGGCGAGGCTCGAATGTGTGTCACGGGCAGCAAGAAGAAGAACAAATGCCACCACTCTTAAAATTGCCTCCTGCTCTTTCTTGCTACTACCAATAATTTTCATAGCCATCCTAGTCTCAAATATATCCCAACCATCACGAACAGCTAGGAGTTCATAGAATTTAAAATGATTGCGATGGTCAAATGATTCTGGATCCCCCAAATGACACCTTTTGATCTCCTCCTTGGTTGCTACACCAGTTGTCCTTCTATTTCGGACAAACTGAATCTCCACAATTATACTTTGATGGCTTGAGTTGGTATTTCTAATTGTTTTGGAACTGCCAAGTGCGTCAAGAACTGGATATGACTTCAAAACTAGTTGTTCCACAGCCCGCCTTTTAATGGTTCTATGACCACCAAAATAGGCAAGATTGCGTATAAACACCATAGCAGTTTCAGTCTTACCGGTGCCATTTTCATCACTGACCAAGACAGTATTGCTTTTACCCACAAGGATCATTGTCCTGTTATTAACACTAGAACTAGTAATTGAAGATGTGGTCACAAATTCAGCCTATGTACAAGTATGCATAGCAAGACCTAACTATGATTTCTTGTGCCCCCTCATTAACATGCTCAGATCCGTCGAAGCTAGAATTATTTGCCTTGAAGAACTGATAAACAATTTTTGAAGCTCGCTCTCCACTAAATCTCTCCATTTCACCTGCTATCAACCGACTATAACCATGATCTTTTCGATTTACTGTGGAACTCTTGAGCATTATCACATTGAGTTCAGTTATAACCTCTCCCGCAATCCCATACTTGTTCAAGATATAGGGAAATGACACCGAAAAATAATGATAATAATACTGCAATAATATTATTTGTAAACAGATACACGAATTGGCTTGAGTCGTGCTGGGCACTGTCCTTGTAATGACCAACCGATTATTTTAACTTTTAGAACCCCGTTCCCTAAAATAAAACTTCCCGTATGTGCTTTTAATGATTTATGACTTGCGGGAATGGTTGGTTCGGGATTTGGAAGTGTTTGGGTTAAAATCGGAATACTTGGTTCCTTAAGTTGGCTTTAAAAGGCCAAGTTTGACTTCGGTCAACATTTTGAGAAAACGACTTCGAAATAGAATTTTGACTATTCCAACAGCTCCGTATGGTGATTTTGGACTTCGGAGCGTGTTCGAAATTTTATTTGAAAGTCCGTAGTTAAATTAGGCTCGAAATGGCTAAAATAGGAATTTAAGTTTGAAAGCTTGACCGGGGAGTTGACTTTTTAATACCGGAGGCGGAATCCAGTTTCGAAAATTTTCATAGCTCAATTATGTCATTTACGACTTGTGTGCAAAATTTGAGGTCAATCGGATTTGATTTGATAGGTTTCGGTACGTAATGTAGAAGTCAGAAATCTTAAGTTTCATTAAGCTTGAATTGGAGGATGATTCATAGTTTTAGCGTTGTTTGGTGTGATTTGAAGGTTCGAATAAGTTCATATGATGTATTGGGACTTGTTGGTATATTTGGTTGAGGTCCCGAGAGGCTCGGGTGAGTTTCGGACGACTAACAGATCACTTTTAGCCTTTGGGAAACTGCTGACAGCTGCTGGTATTTTTCTTCTGATTCCTTATACGCGATCGTGTAAGTTGGTCTGCGATCGCGTAGAGTAATCTGGACAGAGGTAGATTTGTTATACGCGATCGCGTGAATGGGGTTGCGATCGCGCAGGCTTATTTTGGGCAGCTAGAAATTTGTTCTCTGCAATCGCGTGAACACGTCTGCGATCGCGTAGGTTAGGCCAGCTTGTGCATCGCGATCGCGTGTCGTTGTTTGCGATCGCGTAGGAGAAACTGGAGAGGAAACTAGGCCACGCGTTTGTGCTACGCGATCGCGTGAAGAGGGATACGATCGCGTAGAGTCGGAACCTTGTGCATCACGATCGCGTGGGACTTTATGCGACCGTGTAGGGTTATTTTCTGGGTAGTAAAATTTGTGCTACGCGATCGCGTGAGGAAGTTCGCGATCGCGTAGAAAAAATCATTGGGCAGAGAGTTTAAGTTCTGAAATGGGACGAATCCATTTTTAATGATTTGGAGCTCGGATTTGGACGATATTTGGGAGATTTTCAGAGAAAATAACGGGGTAAGTATTTTTAACTCAATATTGGTTAAATTACCCGAATCCATCACTGTTTTTATCATTTAATTGATGAATTGAGTTGGAAAAAGATTGAAAACCCTCTTGGATAGATTTGATAATTTGATGGCCGAATTGTTATCGGAATTTAGTAATTTGGTATGGGTAGACTCATGGTTGAGTGGGCGTTCATATTTTATAACTTTCGCCGGATTCGAGACGTGGGCCCCACAGACAAAAAATTAATTTCGGACTTTTATTAAAATAAATGTAGTATTTTCTTATAGAATTTATTCCTATAATTTTTAGTGATTGTATCAAATTATTTTGGCTAGATTTGAGCCACACAGAGTTGGATAATCGTGGAAAAGGCCTTCTAGTGGATTAAAGTGGAGCAAATTGAGGTAAGTCTCTTGTCTAATCTTGTGAGGGGAAAATTTTCTCATAGGTGATTAAATTAATAATTGTTGATTAATTGTGGGGGCTACGTAGGCACGAGGTGACGAGAGTCCATACGTAGCTACCATTAATGCTAAAGTCCAGGTAGTTTAGGACTCAAAGCATGAATTACTTGTGTAAATTGTATTCTTTATTTAATTAATATTATTTGATATATATTTATATATTGTGAATTGTTAGATAAAAATATTAAAGGATGGAAATCTCATATGCTTAAGTTTTCTATTTAAATTAATTAATTGTTAAGAGAAATTGTTCTTCCTCCCGAAATTTATTTTAATAAATATACTCTCTTTCCGGAGGTAAATAAGAACATGTCCTCCTTTCTTGTGGAGCGGGTTGAATGCCTCGGCAGGATAGATGCATCTATGGATCGTGCCGCACGTCCCTCGGCAGTGTACACGATACTCTGGATCGGGCCGTACGACCTTGACAGAAATCGTGCTTAATAATAATAATTACACAATACTCTGATAGTTTATTGCAGCTTGTGAAGCTAATTAATAAATTGAAAATATTTGGAATTTAAAGAATTATTATCCCTGCTTGCTAAGGAATTATTGTTATTCCTGTAATTGAGATTAATTGATAAATTAAAAATTTATTGGAATTGAAGGAATTTAGTATATATTGAGAATTGTTGCAAATTGAAGGAATTTAATTATTTCTGTTGGTTAAATAAATTATTGTTATAATCTATGAATCATGCTGATTTAGATATTCTAGTTTTATTTCAATTATTATTATTGACCCATAGTGAGTGTCATAGTCGGCCATCTCGTCTCTACTACTTCGAGATTAGATTTGATACTTACTGGGTACATGTTGTTTACGTACTCATACTACACTTGCTGTACTTTTTGTGCAGGACCTGAGGCAAGTACTAGTGGGGGACCTATCGTCTTACACCCACGTTATCCAGAGGCATAGTGGTGAGCTGCCTTTCTGAGCCATTCTGCAGTTACCAGTGTCTCTTCTTATATTTATATTCTGTCTATTTTATTTCAGACAATATTTGGAGTTTTGTAAAATCTAATAGATGCTCATACACTTGTGACACCAGGTCTTGGCACACACATTGGTAGAATGGTTGGATTTAAATTCTGTTCTTGATTATTTTAATTTATTAAATTTTTGAAGTAAGAAGAGTTTAATTACTTGGTTAATTTTCAAAGAATTGAATATGGGTTTAAATTACTAGTTGGCTTGCCTAGCTGTAGTGTTGGGCGCCATCACGACCTATAGGTGAAATTGGGTCGTGACAACATAGTATCAGAACATTAGGTTCACGTAGGTCTCACAAGTTATGAGCAGACGTAATAGAGTCTTGCGGATCGGTACGGAGATGTCTGTACTTATCTTCGAGAGGCTATAGGGTGTTAGGAAACTACCTTTCTTCATATTCCATCATGCAATTAATGTAGTACTAAATATCCTTCTCTTATTCTCTCACAGATGGTGAGAACGCGCTCTAATGAGGTTCTAGACCAGGGAAGAGCTACTCTCCAGTTGCTAGAGGCCGAGGTAGAGGCCGAGGGAGCGCTCCTATCACGATCCCAAATCCTAACCTGTCATGATGGTGCCTATCTCAATACTAGGCAAGCCAAAAATCTCAATGAACCACAAATTCTTTTAAGTCTGAAAGTATAATATTTTAAGTACAATACATAATCCCACAAATACTAATACGAACACTTCCCAAAACCTGGTGTCACTAAGTACATGAGTATCTAATATGAATAGAAGTTTGGAAAATATGGTCGCAGATGCGGAGGTGTGAAGGACCCAAGGTTCCGCAGAAGCGGAAGACTGAGCGCAGAAGCGCATCCGCAGGTGCGGACCCAGCCCAAGTAAGTGGACTTCGCACCTGCGATGGATTGTCCGCAAGTACGGTCCTAGATTCGTAGGTGCGGAAATCGCTGGGCAGAAAAGAGAATTTTGAGGGTTTAAAATTTCATAACACAAAAATTCGATTTAGAGCTCGGTGGGAGACGATTTCTCGAGGGTTTTTGAAGGAGAACTATTGGATTCGGGCCATTTTGAATCGGATACTCGTGGCAAGAACGTGTTATCGAGGTGCTTTGAGTGGTTCGAGGTAAGTGGCTGGCCTAACCTTGTATTGGGGACTTTCCTTTAAGATGTTTGATATTAATTGATGTGTGGGCGCCGTGTACGTGAGGTGACGAGTACGTACACGAGCTATTATTGCAAAAATCCCGTTTTCCCCTTCTAAATCATAAACTGTTTTTCCTTCGTAAATTGCACTAATACGTTTAATTGTTAAACTTAGACTAGAGAAGCATGCTTACGTACTTTAACTGCCTATTTGACATTCTCTGTGCCATGCTTAGTTAAGTCCCAACTTTCCTTATATATGTTCAGTATAAACTGTATAACTCAATGACATACCTTCCATTTCATCTTGCGTTGCATATTTAAATTGGGACTACGGACGTATTCTGGGAGATAACCCTGTACTGCATATTTACTTTGGGACTACAGACGTATTTCCGGAGATCTCCCAGCACTGCATATTTACTTTGGGACTACAGACGTATTTCGGGAGATCTCCCAGCACTGCATATTTACTTTGAGACTACGGACGTATTTCGGGAGATCCCCCAGCACTGCATATTTACTTTGGGACTAATCCCGGGAGATTCCCCACTGTGTTTACCTTGTTCTGAGTCAAGGACTCCCTTAACTGTTAAATTTTCGAGAATTTCTTTAACTGTGTTACCGTAAATTTTACTTATATCATTTACTGTTTAATTTATTATATTTACTCCGGTAGGGCCTTGACCTGACCTCGTCACTACTCGACCGAGGTTAGGCTTGGCACTTACTGGGTACCATTGTGGTATACTCATGCCCTTTCCTGCACATGTTTTTGTGTGCAGATCCAGGTATGAGCTATCAACCTTGGGGTTAGTGCGTGCTGCTAATTCTAGGAGACTTCAAGGTACTTCTGCTTGCGTCCGCAGATCTTCGGAATCCCCTTCTACTCCCTCGCCTAGAGACTTTCTTTATTACCTTCAGACTTTTGTATAGAGCTACATAGATTATAGCAGCTTGTGACTTAGTGATATTCCGGGTCTTGGACAAATATTTTGTATATGCCGAGTGGTGCTACTCTTGGCTATTCACAATATGCTGGTTATCTTTAAAATGTTGTGTTTTTCTTTATATGTTTTTTTTGTAATTTTAGGCTTACCTAGTCGTAAAGACTAGGTGCAATCACGACAACTTACGAAGGTTTAGTTTGGGTCGTGACACCTGATTTTCAAATCAACACAAGGTATTAGTCTCAAATGGCTGTAGCAACTCGTGCCTACGCACACGTCATGTGTATTCCCATAATCACATCTCTGGTCACAATAGTTGTTCATAATTAATTCCAGCATCCTCTATCAACCTCATAATAATCAAACTCTCGTTTTAAATTTTTCACAACATGGACAGCAACACGCGGGGCATGAAGACCTCATAATTATTTACTCGGATTAACGAGTCATATTTAACGTCACCTGGGCACTCACCTCGTAAGCTAAAACTCAATAATTACAGCACGAATATGGCTAATTATGTACAGACACACATAAAGGATCAAATAAGCCTAACAGGAATGACTTCCTATTAGTACTATAGTACAAATTAAATTTCACAAAGGGAAAATTTAAAACACATGAATTTAACCATAAGGATCTCATCTTGATATAACTTCCACCGCGGCACGTAGCCCAGGTTAAACATATCAAATCACATTAAACCGCGAGGATCCCATCATCAACTCTGAATCACAAGTACTTTGCACATTGTGCCAACTGAAATTTTTCATTTGTTTTTGATAAATTCCGTGAAACAATTTCACAACACATAATGAACCCCCATACCGGTAGGGCATATAATTCATAAAATTATAATCAATTATCCCGAATTACATCAAAACCCACTGTAGTGAGTAATAGAAAGTCACTTTTGGACTCATAGCCCTCCATAGTGTGCAAAACAACACGATAGACACGGGCTAACACCATCAAATCTCCCAACATGGATAAACATGTGAGTGGTGTACAAATCATAAACTCGCCCTATATGGAGCACGATAGGAGGTCTCACATCGATAATCAGAATTGAATCAAAATAAGAATAACGCTCCTTTTATTATAAATTAAATCATGCCAGTAACGACACCGTCTGGTGTATTGGCCTCAACCAAGTCATAACAATTATATCAATGGGCCGGTCCTCTACCTCTTGGGCGCCCTCTACCCTCCTGTATACCCCGCTGTGACACATCTGTCTGGAGTCTGGGACAATATCTCACTATGTGGCTGGTATCTCCACATTCAAAGCAACATCTCTGCTGATGTGGCTGTGGAAACTGTGCGGTACGGGTACTCTGAGACCAATAAACGCCTGAAACACCGTGTGAAGCCTAAAGTGCAAACTGAACTGGCTGAACCACAAACCCTCTACCATGCCGTACCCTGCCTCCAAAATAAGGACCAGCAGATCTCTTCGGTATGCGAGGCCTCTTAGCCTCCCTGTCCTCCCTCTCATGACCTCGCTTGCCCTCTCTCTTGTAGCCTCGCCTGTCCTCTCTCTCCTGGCCACACATGCCCTCGAATCGACGAGCGATCCCTACCACTTGCTGAAATGGAATATCTGACTCCAACTCCCGAGCCATGCTGAACCGGATATCATGTCTAAGCCCCTCAATGAACCTACAGACTCGCTCTCTAACTGTAGTGACCAAAGTTGGTGTATGTTTGGAAAAATCCCTGAGTCTAACTGCTTACTCTGAAACTGACATAGTGCCCTGGTGTAACTGCTCAAACTCCACGCACCATGCATCCCGAAGGGACTGAGGAACAAACTCTCTCAAGAACATCTCCGAACACTGAGCCCATGAAAGTGAAGCTGCATCGGCCGGGCTACACAACTCATACTCCTGCCACCACTGATATATCGCTTCCTTAAGCTGGAACGTAGTAAAAGCAACTCCACTCCTCTCCACAATACACATAGTGCGGAGGATACAGTGGCACTCCCTAGAAAACCCTGTGCACCTTCTGAAGCCAAACCACTGAAAATAGGAGGGTCATACTTCTTGAACCTTGCAAGTCTAAGTTGTTTTTCCTCAGATGCTGCGGCCCTAACCATGGGCTTAACTGGGACCACAGGCTGAGTCGCCATGACTCCTGGAACCTGACCAACATGGACTTGTTGCTCTGGAGTACAGGCGACGGGAGTATGAGTCCCTCCCCCAATCTGTGAAGTAGCTGGTGCAATCGGAATCAACCCCTCCTGAGCCAATGCACCAAACATGCTTAGGAAATGTGCTAAAGTCTCCTGAAGTCCGTGGGGTAACAATAGGCGCCTCCGGTACCTGTCCCTCAACCGAAGCTACTGGAGGCTCCTCAACTACTGCTCTGGTGGGTGCCCTAGTTGCGGCACGTGCTCCTCCTCGGTCGCTACCTCTGCCCCTAGCGACACCTGATCCGGGGGCAGCATCCTCAGTAACTGCAACTCGTGTCCTCACCATCTGTGAGAGAATAACAGGATAAAAGCTCAAACTTCGAGACCAATAACTCGCACGATAGCAATGAAAGAAGTGAAACTGTCCTAATAGTTCCGTAGCCTCTCGAAGATAAGTAGAGACGTCTCCGTACCGATCCGCAAGACTCTACTAAACTCACTTATGACTCGTAGCACCTATGAACCTAGAGCTCTGATGCCAACTTGTCATGACCCAAATCTCCCTTCGTAGGATGTCGTGATGGTACCTAGTCTTAGGGACTATGTAAGCCTAACGTTTACCGAAATAATAACAATATTAAATAACGACTGACAAATGCGAAGTAGAAATCTCTGTATAATACTTACAATCCCAAAACCCGGTAATACAAACCATAAGCTCTATTGAGTTACTAGAAATCCTACAAATATAACTGTTTGAAGTAGAGATAAAACAGTGCAAGTACAATATCAGAAAGGGACTCCGAAGCCTGCGAACGCAGTAATAGGTTTACCTTGAATCTCCACAGCACGATTCGTACAACTAGCTAGCGATCAACTGACTCCAAATTACATGGCTCTGCACAAAAATATACAGAAGTGTAGTATGAGTACACCACAGTCGGTACCCAGTAAGTATCAAGACTAACCTCGGTGGAGTAGTGACGAGGTACAGTCAAGACACTCACTAGTCTAATAACATGTGCAATATATTATACAAAAATAATAGAAAACAAATAGCAGCGATAGCAACCATAATCAACTAGTGATGTAAAGAGCAAGGCAACAAGAACACCATAATTATTACTCAGACGAATAAGAAACATAAGTACAACCAATTAAACAAGTCCTTCAAATATAAATCTTTCACATATAATTCTTTCGAATAAATACCCTCGAAATATATTTCTTCAAATAAATATCCTTCGAATATAAAACTTTTTCAAATAAATATCTTATATCATAATCATAAAATACGGGTCTCAACTCCCCTTTCATATTCTCACGGCACCTGGTGCCCATATCTCTATCAAAACTGCACGGACAACTCTCGTGCCAAATATGTCAATACATAAAATCCGCACGATCAATTTATTTTCAATAAAGTAAGGCTACAAATTTTAAACCAAGTAAGAATTCAACAAAAGAAAGAGTTTATTTTAGAAATAGTTTGAGTGAAGAAAATGACATTTCAATTTAAATAAAGCATCAGATAAGCTACTGATTTGGATGTACAACTTATTAAATTAAAACATAATAGTAATTTCTTTTATTTAACAACTCAATCATCAAGAACAAGTACAAACTAGAAATACAAATCCTCAAAGTCTCATACGAAAATAGCCAAAGCCAACACAATACTACAAGAAATATAAAATACTTAATATTAAGTCAAATAATAGATCATGGAGAACACATGAATTTATATATTACGGAAAAAATAAAATAACCAAAGGCAAGTGCAGCCATAGAGAAATATCAACAAAATGGCACTCCCGAGGTACCGTCTCGTAGTCCCAAATCATAAATAAATTTCAACAAACCACAATGCCCCCAGGACATCACAAGTCATCACAAATCAATCCCCGACATAGTCCACCTTGTCTCGCCACGTGCGCAATAATAAAATAAATGCCCGTCTTGTCTCGCCGCACGTGCATAATAATATTTTCACCTTGTCTCGCCACATGCACAAGACCACATATATAGCCCGCCTTGTCACACCGCATGTGCATATATTAATAGTTATAACAGCACGGCAGAAATCTCGTGCAAACACCCGAACAAACCACTCAACAATATCACGTGCCAATATCACAAATTACACATCAAGTGCTCAAATATTACAACTTGCCACAGAAATCAGCAATACATTATTTCCTCAATAAGGAGCCCATGACTCGACCATAATGTGCACAAAATCTTAACAAAAATATCCGGGAGTAAACAACTTAACGGAATAATATTTCACAATTTAACACTTTGACTCAATATGATTTATATCCTTTATAACTCAACACCAATTTCAATAACATGAACTTGAAATTAATTCATCAAGGAACAACGTCTTCTTAAATCCAATTTTTTTTGATAATTATATTAACACCTCAATTTAAACTTATTTAATAATTATTTGTAGATAAGGAATCCATAATAAATTTTAATTCCAAGAAAATATCAAATCAACAAATACACGGAATTCACATAACAATTCAAGTGACAATCACACCAAATTATCATATAAAATATAGACTCGACAGATAAGGAATGAGGCATGACAAATTCAAAGATTTACTAAATATCAACAATTATTCAATTTAATAAATAAAAATACCTAAGACTTTAAACCAATAAAATTTGCACATATAAGCCTGAGTACGTACTCGCCACATCGCGTACACGGCTTCCAATCAAATAATATCCACATAAGACTCAATGCCTAAGGGGTAATTCTCACACTCAAGGCTAGGCAAGATACTTACCTTTTTGTTTGAAGTTAGGCCGATATTCCAAAATCGCCTTCTTGCTTGAATTGACCTCCAGACATCTCAAATCTTTGTATTGATGATTGTAGATTTAAATTACAACCACTCAATGACTGGGTAGCTCTCAACTGGACCCTCCGGACTGCGAAAAACTCGAGCAGAAATCACAACTTGCCACCTCAATCGACTTTGCAAAATCGATGATTTAGTGGCTGTTTTTGCTTGATTTGGAACTGTTTGGGGCTGCTTGGCAATGATTTATGGAGCTGGAATTCGGGGTGTTTCATGGGAGCTTCTGGCCGGTTTTCATGGCTGTGAAAATGGGGTTTTGGAGCTGGGTTACATGGCTATGGATGGATGATTTTGGAGCTAATTTTGGATGGTTTTCATGGAGTCTTAGTGTCCAGCTCTCATGGCTGTTCGGTGGGGTTCATGGGGTAAGTTTGGTGTATTTTAATGGAGGAAGACATGGGTGCTTGGATGGAGGAGAAAGGCTCTGTTAATGGTGGAAGAAAAAGCTTTTAATGGATAGACCCAATCCTCCTCCATTCTCTCGTTCCTCTTTCTTTTTGTTTTGCTCTAGATCTATATTCTCTCTCTATTTTCACGTCCTCTCTATCTATAACCCATTCCGGAGTCGTTTTCTTAAAAGTCAAACTCCGGTCAACTCTTTTATTTAACCTTCAAAAATGAGAATTGCTCTTTCAATTTAATTCTGAACCTTCCAAAAATCCAATTCAACCACACCCGCGAGTCATAATATATATTACGAAGTTACTCGGGACCTTAAGTCGCTGAACATGGTGTTAATTCTTAAAACAACAAATTGAGTTATTACACATAAATGACATAACAGAGCTATTCCAACTCTCGGAATCTCAATCCGAGTCCGATATCGATAAAGTCTAATTAACGGTCAAACTTTGGAAATCTTTAGCCTTTAGATTTCTAGTTTCCGTTAAATGCCGATAATTTGAGGTAGGGACCTCCGAATTCGATTTCGGGCATACGCCTAAGTCCCAAATCATGATACAGACATACTGGAACTGTCAAAATACTGATCCGAGTCCGGTTGCTCAAATTGTTGACCGAAGTCAACTCAAATGAGTTTTGAAGCTCCATTTCACATTTTAATCAATTTTTCACATAAAAACTTTCCGGAAAAATTTACGGACTGCGCGCCGCAAGTCGAAGGATGTTGAAGGTTTCTATTCAAGGTCTCAGAATACAGAAATGAATGTTTAAAATTAAAGATAATATATTGGGTCATCACAATGGAATATGCCAAAAGTGGTATCAAAGCGAGTTTAAGACAGGTTCATCTTGGCGGGTCAGTTCTAGTTGCAACCTATTTGACGTTAATCATGATTTTTGTCTGAGAAATTTGATCGGAGTGCTACTCACGTTGAGACAAACTTTGTGGTGGAGATTTGAAGATGCGACCTGTTGAAGATTACGTGAAGAATGTGGATCAAGTTTATTTTGTCAGAAAATTCAGACCAAGGGGAAGAATTGTTAGGTGTTTGCCATAATTTTCTGCCATATTTGATTTTTCTATCTGTTAAAAGAAAGAGCAACATATTTACCATAATTGAGTTTTTCTTTTTATAGAAGTAAATTATAATCCTTTTTATATTTGGCTAGTCCTTTGTTTTTTTGTAGAAAGTATGGGAAAACGTAAATATTATTCAATTGATGTACATCACAATTGCCACTTATTTCTTCTGTTGTTTTGATTTGTTTTCTTTTTTATTTCCTTTCTTTATAATTTTTTTTTTGTTATTAACTTCTTTACTTTTTATTCCATGTTTCTTTTATTTGAATAGAAGAATTTTGTAAAACAAAAGTTGTAGTACTATCTGATGAAAAATTATCTACATGCACGCTTCTAATATATAATATAATTGGACTTAGAGAATCATGCATGCATTAACAAAAGTTTTCTTTTATCTCTTTTTAAAAGAAAGTTGGATAAAAAAATGCAATTCATCTAATTTGTGATTTCATCAGTATAAATTATATTTTAATTCTACTGAAAAACTTACTAAGGAGAATAAGAAAAGAAAAAGTTTAAGAGGTAATTAACGGTAGTAAACATATCTCAAGAAGTGAGAAACATCAAAATGGAGTAGTTCTCAACGAACAAAATGAGAAGTACATGAACGAAACCTACTGCATCATTAATGAAGAAAAAACTATTTAAG
>AWOL01S0038289.1:14622-52498 GCA_000715115.1 Nicotiana otophora
CCCTCTCAGCCTCTAACCTCCTCTCAGCATCAGCCCTCTCATTCTCACGTTGATTTAGTGAAGCCTCCAGTTGAGCCTTTAGACTAGTGATCTCCTCGTCCTTCTCTGCTACCACTGATTGTAGATTAATTGCGAATTTCTTCCTGAGCAGCCCCTAGTTGTCTCTCCTTTTGGGTAACTTGATCTCTTAAGTCAATATTAACAGAAACCTCCTCGAATGGGTCGGGCTCCTTCGACCAAACAACCCAGGACTCATATCCACACTTCACTGCCCATATCACTAAACTGAAAACCGTAGCAACCCATGGTTCCCATTCATGAATTTCCCTTAGANATTCCCTTAGAGATAACGCTATGAGCAACCCGCACACCATTCCCAAAGCACCAAAATCTGTGTTAGACGGAAGACTTATAAGAACCAATAATAGAGTCCCAATGATGGCCAGGGGTGGCTCGAGGGGCCGGCTAGTAAAGCCTTTGCTTTAGGTGTAACGACCCGGCCGGTCGTTTTGAGAGTAATAGCCCCGATCCCCTATTAACTGCTTCCTCCGTATCTTTTCTGCTTATGTGACTTGCCGGGAGGTTTTATTTTTGGTTTCGGAGTGTTTTGGGACACTTAGTCCCTAAACGGAAGCTTAAGCCTTAGGATTTTGACCGTAGTCGGAACTGTGTGAATACGACTCTGGAATGGAGTTCCATCGGTTCCGTTAGCTCCGTTGGGTGATTTTGGATTTAGGGGCGTGCCTGGATTGTGTTTTGGAGGTATGTAGCTAATTTAGGCTTGAAATGGCGAAAGTTAAATCTTTTGGAGATTTTGACCGAAAGTGGAATTTATGATATCGGGGTCGGATTCCGATTTCGGAAGTTGGAGTATGTCCGTAATGTCAAATATGACTTGTGTATAAAATTTAAGGTCAATCGGACGAGAATTGGTATGTTTCAGCATCAGTTGTAGAAGTTTGAAGTTTCAAATTTCATTAAGTTTGAATTGGAGGGTGATTCGTATTTTAAGCATTGTTTAATGTGGTTGGAGGGCTCGACTAAGTTCGTATAGTATTTTAGGACTTGTTGGTATGCTTGGTTGAGGTCCCGGGGGCCTCGGGTGAGTTTCGGATGCTTAACGGATTATTTTGGACTTGTGAAGAATTGCAAAATTTTTCTGGTTTTCGAGTTGCTAGTTTCCTTCTTCGCATTCACGAGGGGAGATCTGCGTTCACGAAGAGGAACTGGTGACAGGTGGGATTTGTGCTTCGCGTTCGCGATGGAGGTCCAGCATTCGCGAAGCTCTTAGACAAATGGTCTACGCATTCGTAGGAGGTCCCGCGTTCCCGTAGAGGAAGTGGTCACCTGAGTCTCTAGGCCCTTTTGCCTACGCGTTCGCGATGTTGGTCCTGCGTTCGCGTAGGGTCGAGTTGAGTGACCTTCCCGTTCGCGATGAAGGATTTCAGGCTGGAGTAAGTTTGTGCTTCGCGAACGCGAGGGTTCATCCACGTTCGCAAAAAAGGGATGCCTGGGCAGTATTAAAGTTTCCAAAAACGAGGGTTAGCCATTTTTATCAAAAGTTGAGATAGAGTACTCGGATTTGGACGAGCTTTTGAGAGATTTTCAGAGACATCGATTGGGCAATGATTCTTCACTTGTTTTTGATTATATCCTACTAATCTATCACTAATTTCATCTTTTAATTTCGGATTTGGGTGGAAAATTTGGGAAAATTGGGAAGAAGTTCTTCAACTAAGATTTTGGATTTTGAGTGAGATTTTGATATCGGATTTGGATAATTTTGGTACGAGTGAACTCGTGAGTGAATGGGTGTTCATATTTTATAACTTTTACCCGATTCCGAGACGTGGACCCGGGGAGGCTTATTAGGGCGATTTTTGAGATTCTTGTTAAAGTCTTGATTTCATTAATTAAATTTATCTATTATAGTTGTATTTATGGTATGAAATTATGTTTTGCTAGATTTGGGTCATTTAGATTCGGATAATCGAGGAAAGGGCATTCTTACTGATTGATTGAGCTTGGTTCGAGGTAAGTGGCTTGCCTAACCTTGTGTGGGGGAAATCCCCTTAGGATTTGGTACTGTTGTCATATATGAGGGCCGTGTACGTGAGGGGACGAGTACGTACACGAGCTATTTGTTGTAAAAACTGATATTTTTACTGAGTAGTAACCTGTTTTCCCTTTAATTTGAGTTATACCGTTTAAATGAGTATTAGTCAGTTTTTATTCTTAACTGAGCTATTCCAATATGTGTAGTTATTCTTTTTAGTCTAATATCGCATGTCTACGTGCTTTAACTGCTTATTTGAACTCTATGAAGCATGCCTTTTCATTTCCTGCTTTCTTTGTTCTTTATTAGTATAACTGTAGAAATCATGCTGTTAACTGTCGTATTTATCGGTCTGAGCTGTGTGTTTACTTTTGATACTTCGAGGCGGTACCTCGGGAGTTCTCCCTGCATATTTACTTTTGAGACTATGAGGCGGTTTCTCGGGAGTTCTCCCTGCACATTTACTTTTGAGACTACGAGGCGGTACCTCGGGAGTTCTCCCTGCATATTTACTTTTAAGACTACGAGGCGGTACCTCGGGAGTTCTCCCTGCACATTTACTTTTGAGACTACGAGACGGTACCTCGGGAGATCTCTTTGCTTCTTTACTTCGGGACTACGAGATGGTATCTCAGGAGATTCCCTGTTATTTACCCCTGTGTTGTACTGCTATTTTTGTTGTGTTTTCCTTTTGTTAAATTCCAGTCTCTTAATATACTGTTATATTCCCCTGCTTTATTTATTATATACCAGTGGGCCTGACCTGACCTCGTCACTAGTCGACTGAGGTTAGGCTTGACACTTACTGGGTACCGTTGTGGTGTACTTATGCTACTCTTCTGCACATATTTTTGTGTGCAGATCCAGGTACTTTTTATCAACCCCGCTACTAGCTGAGAGTGCGTGCTGCTGTATGAAGACTTCAAGGTACTTCTACCGCATTCGTAGACCTAGGAGTCCCCCTATATTCTCCCCTATGTCAAACACTTCCTGTATTCCTTTTATTAGACTCTGGTGTATAGAGATGCTATTTTCCTTCTGTAGCTTGTGACTTAAGATGTTTCGGGTTTTGGGAAGACTATATATTTATAACGTATTGGTTATTGTACATGCCAAGCGGTATTGTTACTAGTTATTCAGTTATCCACTGATGTTAGTTGCCAAGTTTTACTTTCGTTTTGTTATTTTCCGTAATTTATTAGTCTTATCTAGTCGTAGAGACTAGGTGCCATCACGGCGTTATACGGAGAGAGTTTGGGTCATGATAAGTTGGTATCAAAGCTCTAGGTTCATAGGTGTCGTGAATCACAAGCCAGTTTATCAGAGTCTAGCGGATCGGTACAGATACGTCTGTACTTATCTTTGGGAGGCTATGGGACTGTTAGGAAAACATTATACTTCTTTGATTTCTTGTTGTGTAAAATGTGTTGACATCAAAAATTCTAAACTTATGTATTCTATTCTCTCACACATGGTGAGGACATGTACAAACGAATTTGATGACCAGGCACCCGCGCCCTCAGCTACAGCCGCGAGAGGCCGAGGCCGGGGTAGAGGCCAAGGACGTCCACGCGGTGCAGCCAAAGCACCCGCACGAGCTGCTATAGAGGAGCCCCCAGTTGCTCCAGCTGGAGGGCAGACACCTGAGGTATTTGTTGCTGCACCATCCCTCCACGAGACTCTAGCCTAGTTTCTGAGCATGTTCAGCACCTTATCTCAGGCTGGATTGATTCCACTTGCTCCCGCCACATCGCAGGCCAGGGAGGAGCAGACTCCCGTCACCGGTACTCCAGAGCAACGGGTTCAGGTCGACCAGGTTCTAGAGATTATACTGATGCAGTCGGTAGCTCCTGCTCAGCCCGAGGTTAGGGCAGCAGTTTCTGAAGCGTAGCAGCTCAGACTTGAGAGGTAGAAGAAGTACCACCCTCTTACCTTCAGTGGATTGGCGTCAGAGGATGCCCAGGATTTTCTGGAGGAGTGTCACCGTATTCTCCGTACTATGGGTGTAGTGGAGTCGAGTGTGGTTTCTTTTACTACATTCCAGCTTAGAGGAGCAGCCTATCATTGGTGGCGTGCTTATGAGTTGAGTAGTCCGGCTGAGGCAGCTTCACTTACATGGACTCAGTTCTCAGACATGTTTTTGAGAGAGTATGTCCCTCAGAGCCTCAAGGACGCATGGCGTGCGGAGTTTGAGCAGCTGCGTTAGGGTGCTATGACTGTGTCAGAGTATGCAGTTCGTTTCAGTGATTTGGCCCGACATGCACCAACATTGGTTGCCACAGTTCGAGAGAGGATTCGTCGGTTTATTAAGGGACTCCACCCCAGTATTAGGATTAGTATGGTCAGGGAGATAGAGATGGATATTACTTACCAACAAGTTGTGAGTATTTCTAGGAGATTGGAGGGTATGCTCGCCCGGGAGAGAGAGGAAGGGGAGGCCAAGAAGTCCCGAGAGTCTTGCACTTATAGTGGTACTCGTGCCCCAGCTGCAATTTGCTATGGTAGGGGCTATGAGAGTCGCCCCGTCCATTCAGCACTTCTAGCTGCCAGTGGTATTCCGGCCCCATCTAGGCCCTAGGAGCCTTATTATGCACCGACAATATCTAGTGCACCTCCTGGACGGGGTGCTTTTAGCAGTCGGTCTAGCAGACCTGGACCGAGCCAGTCACAGTAGCCACGCCCTCCGAGACCTTGTTTTAAGTGTGGCGACACCCGCCATATGGTGAGGGATTTCCCCAGACTTAGGAGGGGTGCACCTCCATAGACTTCTCAGCCATCGCGTGCTCCACTGGTTCCTCAGGCTATGATTCCAACACCAGCTACCTGTCACGACCCAAGATCCATTAAAGGTCGTGATAACGCCTAACACCGCTGTCAGGCAAGCCAACAATAAAAGTTTAACTTAATTACTCAAATTAGTATTTGAAGTCAAAATGTTCTTCAATTACATAGTACGAAGTGAGATTTACAAAGTGAATGAAAATATTTTCGCAACCACATTAATGAATAACCCGTAAGCACCCCCAAAAACTTGATGTCACAAGTGCATGAGCATCAACTAGGAAGTAAAATAAATTACAGCTTCTGTCCGGAATACAAATTAGACAGGAAAAAAAAAATAACTTTGAAGGAGACTATGCTGGCTGCGGATCGTAACCTGAAATGTAGATCGCGACACGTCCCCACATTATCCGTGCCTCCACTCCCAAAGGACCGCCAGACATAAAAGTACCTGCACAAAAATGTGCAGCAAGTGTAGTATGAGTACGTAAATCAACGTGCTCATACTAGTGGTCCAATAATTTTAGGTACAGTAAAGAGGTGAACAAATATGAGGCAGAGTAAATAAATAAAATAAACAAGTATATATACGTAGTACAATTCTCCTCTTTACAATAGGCTCAAGCTCTCAATTATCAAATTTCCTTCTCAACCGGAGCATATATATATAAATATATAGTGGACCTCACCAAAATGGGTTGTTATACTTCAAATCAGGAAGAACTTACAGGTACACTGGCTTCTTGCCAAATGTTACGCACGATTTCATGAGGATATTTTATAGAAATGCCGAGGCGTACGGCTCGATCCAACATAAATATTAAACTATGCACTGCCGAGGGTCGAACGACACAAACCATAGATGCATCTATTAACCTGCCGAGGAAAACAGCCATCTCCCATGAGAGTGTGATACATAAATCCTGCCGAGGTGAACGACATGATCCCATTAGAATAAGAAGCTTTAACGGGTCCTTGACCCCACTCACGAATAAACGTGTGAGTTATAATTTTTAAGGAAAACCTTTCGATGAAAACGCATAGCGCGGGAGAAATCCGTAAGAGGATCACCATTATTCCGTGGCAAGTCATGACACTTGCGAAAACCTTACATCTCAAGTCTATCACTCTACGCATGTCTGGTCTCAAGTTACAATGCGAAATAAAAGAATTAAATGAGCAAGGATAATCCCCATAGTGCAAGTAAAGCATGGTGTGAACCTAAGTCTACCCGGACACTAACATGAATCTATCTATGTACGGATTCTCGTCACCTCGTACGTACGTAGCCCCCACATCAAGTTACACATATTAAATATATCACCTAGGGGTAGTTTCCCCCTCACAGAGTTAGATAGGAGACTTACCTCGCTCCGAAGTTCCGTAACGGGCTCCAACATCGCTCTAACACCTCAAACCGGTGCCTATCGCTCCAAAACTAGTCAAACAATGTGCAAACCAATAAGAATATACACTAATACTCATAACAAATCAATTTAGAAAAATTCCCAACTTCGCTTGAAAAGTCGATAAAAATTACCCTTGGGACCACGTGCCCAAATTCCGAATTGGTTTGAAGATAACCATTACCCATAACCTCACGAACTCAAATATATAATTTATTTCCAATTCCATGCCCAAATCCGTGGTCAAAATCCACAAATACCAATTTCTAGGTTTTTCTTCAAAACCCCAAATTTCTACAAATTTCCATGCTTAAATCCAAATATAAACCAAGTATATAACTTGCAATAGGTGGGAATAACTTACCTTGACATAGATGATGAAAATCTCCCCTTGAAGCTCTCCAAAAATCGCCCAACCAAGTGAAAAGTGGGAGAAAAATGGGCCAAATACCGTTTTTATAAAAACCTTCTGCCCAGACGACCTTCCGCTTCTACGGCCTTCTAGCCGCTCCTGTGGCTCTGCATCTACGGAAGTTCCATTGTAGATACGGCTCCAGCTCAAACCAACATCCCTCGCTTCTGCGGGCAACAAACGCTTCTGTGCATGCGCTTCTGCGCACAGACATGCCGCTTCTGTAGCCTTCCTCCTCAGACCAGCTACTGCTTCTGTGACCCCCTGGCCACTTTTGCGGCTCCGCACCTGCGGCCAAAACCTTGCAGGTGTGGTTACACCAGATGATAGCAGCTCCAGCATTCTTCCAAACCCAAACTCGATCCGTTTACCATCCGGATTCCACCCTAGGCCCTCTGGACCTCAACCAATGATACCAACACGTCTTAAAACACAATATGAACTTAGTCGAGCCTTCAACTCATATCAAACAGCGCTAAAAACACGAATCACCCTCCAATTCAAACTTAATGAATCTTTGAAACTTCAAACTTCTACAATTGATATCAAATCACGTCCGATTGACCTCAAATCTTGCACACAAGTCATAATTGATATTACGGACCTACTCCCACTTTCAGAATCGGAATTCGATCCCGATATTAAAAAGTCCATTCCCGGTCAAACTTCTCAAAACTATCCAAATTTCTAACTTTCGCCAAATGACAACAAAATGACCTACGGATCTCCAAATCCACTTCCGGACACGCTCCTAAGGCCAGAATCATCATACGGAGCTATTCCCAGACTCGGAATCCCAAACGGACATCGATAACATTGAAATGCACTTCAACCCAAATTTATGAAACTCTTCCAAATGCTAACTTTCCACAATTGGCGCTGAAATGCCCCCGGGTCATCCAAAACCTGATACGGACATACGCCCAAGTACAAAATCATCCTACAAACTTGTTGAAATCTTTCAATCCCAATTATGAGGTCGTTTACTCAAAAATCAACCCTTATCCCACTCCTCTAACTTAAAGCTTCTGAAACTAGAATTTTCTTTCTAAATCAATTCCGGACTTCCCGAAATTCAATTCCGACCACACGTACAAGTCATAATACCTAAAATGAATCTACTCATGGCCTCAAACTACTGAATGACAAGTTGGGGCTCAAAATAACCGGTCGGGTCGTTACACTACCGTCCTATCGACTCAGCCATCTCAAGGTTGAGGTCGGGGAGGTCGAGGGCGCCCTATAGGTAGAGGCCAGGCCAGATATTATGCTCTTCCAGCTCGTACAGAGGAAGTTGTTTCCAAATCTATTATTACAAGTATTGTTATGGTCTGTCATAGAGATGCGTCGGTTCTATTCGATCAAGGCTCCACTAATTCCTATGTGTCATCTTATTTTGCTCCGTATTTGGGCGTATCCTGTGATTCTATGAGTTCTCCTATTTATGTATCTACACCTGTGGGAGATTCTATTGTTGTTGAGCATGTGTATCAGTCATGTTTGATTGCTCTTAGTGATTTTGAGACCACAACTAATTTATTATTGCTTAGTATGGTAGACTTTGATGTTATCTTTGGCATGGACTGGTTGTCGCCCCATTATGCTATTCTTGATTGTCACGCTAAGACCGTGACGCTGGCTATGCCAGGATTACTGCGATTAGAGTGGAGAGGTACCTTAGAGTATACTCCTAGCAGAGTTATTTCATTTCTTAAAGCTCAACGAATGGCTGAGAAGGGGTGTGACATGTATCTAGCTTATGTGGGAGATGTCAATATTGATGCCCCTACAGTTGAGTCGGTCCCAGTAGTGAGGGACTTTCCAGATGTGTTTCCAGTTGATCTTTCGGGCATGCTGCCCGACAAAGATATTGATTTTGGCATTGATTTGTTTCCGGCACTCAACCCATCTCTATTCCTCCATATCGTATGGCTCCTCCTAAGTTGAAGAAGTTGAACGAGCAGTTACAGGAGTTGCTTGCTAAGGGATTCATTCGGCCCAGCGTGTCACCTTGGGGTGCCCTTGTCTTATTTATGAAAAAGAAGGATGGTTCTATGCGGATGTGTATTAATTACCGCCAGTTGAACAAAGCCACAGTGAAGAACATGTATCCATTTCCTCGTATTGATGACCTATTTGATCAGTTACATGGTGTAGGGTGTTTTCCAAGATTGATTTGCGTTCTGGATATTATCAGTTGAAGATTCGGGAGCTAGATATCTCGAAGACTGCTTTCAGGACTCGGTATGGTCACTGCGAGTTCCTTGTGATGTCATTTGGGCTGACCAATACCCCAACAATATTTATGCACTTGATGCACAATGTGTTCCGACATTATCTTGATTCATTCATCGTTGTGTTTATTGACGATATTCTGGTGTACTTTCGGACTCGGGAGGATCATGAGCAGCACCTGGTGACTGTGCTTCAGACCCTGAGAGAAAATAAGTTATATGCAAAATTTTCAAAGTGTGAGTTTTGGCTAGACTCAGTGGCATTTTTGGGTCATGTGGTATCGAGTGATGGGATCAAGGTGGATCCGAAGAAGGTTGAAGTAGTGCAAAGTTGGCCCAGACCATCCTTAGCTACAGAGATCCAGAGTTTTTATGGTTTGGCGGGGTATTAGTGTCGATTTGTAGAGGGTTTCTCATCTACTGCAGCACCTATGACCAGGCTGACCCAGAAAGGGTGCTCCGTTCAGGTGGACAGAGGAGTGTGAGGAGAGCTTTCAGAAGCTCAAGACGGCTTTAACTACAGCCCAGTATTGGTATTGCCTTCAGGTTTGGGGTCTTATACTGTATATTGTGATGCATCGCGGATTGATCTCGGCGCGATGTTGATGCAGGAAGATAGGGTGATTGCCTATGCGTCCAGACAACTGAAGGTGCATGAGAAGAACTATCCTGTCTATGACCTTGAGTTAGCAGCTATTGTTCATGCCTTGAAGATTTGGCGGCACTGTTTGTGCGGTGTTCCTTGTGAGATCTACACCAATCACTGGAGTATGCAGCATCTATTCAAATAGGAGGATCTTAACTTACGTCAGTGGAGGTGGTTGGAGCTGCTTAAAGATTATGATATCACCATTTTGTACTATCCCGGAAAGGCCAATGTGGTGGCCGATGCCTTGAGTCACCTGGCGGAGAGTTTGGGGAGCTTAGCATATCTACCAGCAGTAGAGAGGTCGTTGGTGTTGGATGTTCAGGCCTTAGCCAACCAGTTTGTTAGATTGGACATTTTCGAGCCGAGTCGAGTGTTGGATTGTGTGGTCTCTCGGTCTTGTCTTTATGATCGTATCAGGGAGCGTCAGTATGATGACCCCCATCTGCTTGTCCTTATGGACACGATTCATCACAGTAATGCTAAGGAGGTCACTATTGGGGATGATGGTACATTGAGGATGCAGGGCATGCTATGTATGCCCAATGTAGATGGTTTGCGTGAGTTGATTCTCCAGGAGACTCACAGCTCGCGGTACTCCATTCATTCGGGTGTCGCAAAGATGTACCAGGACTTGAGGCAACATTACTAGTGGAGGAGGATGAAAAAGGACATAGTGGAGTATGTAGCTCGGTGTCTAAATTGCCAGCAGGTGAAGTATGAGCATCAGCGGCCTGGTGGGTTACTTCAGAAGTTAGAGATTCTGAAGTGGAAATGAGAGCGGATCACTATGGATTTCATTGTTGGACTCCCACGGACTCAGCGGAGGTTTGATGCAGTTTCGGTGATTGTGGATAGACTGACCAAGTCAACTTATTTCATTCCTGTGATGACTACCTATTCTTCCGAGCAGTTGGCTCGAATTTATATCCGTGCGATTGTCAGGCTTCATGGCGCACCGATATCTATCATCTCTGACCGGGGTACGCAGTTTACATCATGGTTCTAGAGGGTTGTATAATAGGAATTGGGTACTCAGGTTGAGTTGAGCACATCATTTCACCATCAGACGGATGGACAGTCCGAGCGCACTATTCATGATTTGGGTTGAAAATTTGGGGAATATGGGAAGAAGTTCTTCAACTAAGATTTTGGGTTTTGATTGGGATTTTGACATCGGATTTGAATAATTTTGGTACGAGTGAACTCGTGAGTGAATGGGTGTTCATATTCTGTGACTTTTTCCCGATTCCGAGACGTGGGCCCGACGAGACTTTTTGGGGCGATTTTCCAATTTCTTGCTTTAGCTTTGATTGCAGTAGCTAGATTAGTTCCTTGTAGTTATATTTATGATGTAATTGATTTTGGCTAGATTTGGGCTATTCAGAGTCGAATTTTCATGGAAAGAGCATTGTTACGAATTGATCAAGCTTGGTTCGAGGTAAGTGTCTTGCCTAACTTTGTTGAGGGAATTTTCCCTCCTATTTGACATTGTTTGCTACATGCGGGGGTGATACATATATGAGGTGACGAGCGTATATTTATGTGCCAGGGTTAATCATGCTCGGGGTGTGGATTATGTTATATTTGTGTTTTTAGAATTTCGTGACCTTCCTGCTTCATGCCTTACTTGACTCTTAGCTACTAAGAACATAGTATTAAATGTTAGAAATCAAGACTTAGCATATTATAACTTGATCAAATTTGATGGAGTTCTGAGTATACATTGGCATGTCTAATTCGGTCATCACTATGCGTAATCATTACCACATTACTACGACCGACATTCTTGAGATACTACACTCTATACTTGTGTTGTGGATCATTTGTGAGTTTTGTGGAAGTATTTGAATAATACGGTTCTTGAGGGTTTATTGAATCACTATTGGCTTGGAAAGTTGTGATTGGTATTTGTTTGGAATATCCGTTAAAACACTCTCCTTGATGATTATTTATGATTCCTGCCTTGTTTGTCATCGATATACGTATGATTGGTAAGGAAGAGTATAAAGCACTAAGGGTGATGTCGTGCCATGTTATTGAGAGTAAAATCACGAAGGGTGATGCCGTGCCACATTGTTGAGAGTAAAAGCACGAAGGGTGATATCGTGCCATGTCATTTGAGAGTTAAAGCACGAAGGGTGATACCGTATCATTTCATTTAGATTGTTATGCTTTTATTATCGTGAGATCATGTCATGATGGGTGTTTCCGTGCAGGTGAGGATGAGGGACATGCATTATGATGTTATATTTGTTTCCCGTGTATACGCTTGTACCTTTACCTTGAGTTGTTATTGTCGTACTTATAGATCTTGTGTGACTTGTTGTTATTATCCTGTCCTTGATCTCTATCTCAATTGTTGTTGTGATGCACATGTCTTCTTCTTGTTTAACTTGCAAATACCATATCTACTTCTTGCTGCTATAATCACGCCCATGTCGTAATTATTCGGTCACACCTTAGTACAAGCCCTTTTTCTATGTTAGTCATTCATGCCTCTACTTGGTAACTTGTAAAGATCATGTGTTTCCTTCTTATTTGCTATACATGTATTTAAGCCTTCATCATGATAGATAGTTGAAGTTGATATTCCTTATTTCTAATTGCTGTCATCACTCACGTGCTTTACGCCTAGTCTTTTACTGTTGCCCATATAGTTATCCTTGTTCATTATTGCTACCCGCGTATTTCCTACCTTGTGATTTCCCGTTATCGGTATTTATATCATCTGGTTAGTTTTGGTTATACGTACATTGGGTGAGGATGAGTTAAAAGCACGAAGGCTATTGCCGTGCAATTGACTTGATATCTAAGTACATTCCTCATACTATGAAAGTTAAGAATTGATTGTTGTGGTTATTAGTTTTATTCTAAGGAAAGGATTGGTCGAGGTATTTGAAGATGCCAAATTGTGATCTCTGTTAACACTCGGTTATTGTTTTGCATATCCGTTTCATGTATTCTTCTTGATTATATTGTGGTATAGTTCTATTACCGATTCACAGTGCAAGTTGTTTTTCCAGTAAGTATCTTTTAACTAAAAAGCCTCGTCACTACTTCGACGAGGTTAGACAAGATAATTACCAGTACATGGGGTCGGTTGTACTGATACTATACTTCTGCACATTGCGTGTAGATTTTTGGTGTGGAGATGCTGGTGATGTCGGGTGCTGACTCTGAAGATGTTCGTGCATTCCGGATATAGCTGCCACTTGTCCTTGGTAGTTTAGATTTTGCTAATCTGTTTATGTAACTTTCAAATAGAACATGTAATTATTTGTATCAATTTTGAAATTCTACGTCTTAGAAGCTCGTGATTCGTACTAACAGTTCTTGGGTCAATTTGTAAATGTTCAGATGATTATTTACTACTTTCCTATAATCTTTTTTGGATTGTATTTTATGTTAGTTGGCTTACCTAGCAGATCGAGTTAGGTGCCATCATGACTAGCGGTTTTTGGGTCGTGACAAGGTAGTATCAGAGCACTAGGTTCATAAGTTCTACGGGTCATGAGCAAGTGTCTAGTAGAGTCTTGTGGATCGGTATTATAACGTCCATACCTATCTTCTGGAGGCTATAGGGCATTTAGGAAAATTTCCCTTTCTTCTTTCCTTATCGTGCGGCCTTGTTTCAGCTTGCAATCGACGACTTTGACTCTTCCCAATCGCTCATATATGATGTTGTGCACTCAGTATTTGCCATGCGTCGACGATCAGTGATGCTGCAAATAGATTACGACGGGCTATGGATTCTTGATTATCATGGAGATGTGTTGTCTAGCCTCAGAAAGCAGATGCGGTGTTAGATATTCTAGTCGTTCATTTGTGGTATGAGGCGGGTTCATATGTCTGGTTGGTAAGCATAGATTTAGGAAGATTGGCTAGTGGCCAGGCTATTGTGATTAAGGTGGGTTCATGGCAAGGTATCGATTTGAGTATAACCAGTGGGCCATCTCCTACTTGATGAGTTTGGATCGTGTGTCTCGTATGAGGTTTCCATTTGGTGGAGCGCATATGTTATCATTTCAGAACATTTGGGGAAATTGTTTGACTATTGTCATGATGAGTAAGCGTTGCGCAGAGTCTTCAGGGAGTTCTATGATCAGTATTGCATGAAATGTTGAAAGTATTCGGCCAAATAGTCATGCGGGATCGGGGCATGCTATGAAGATATGGTACTTTGGGTTGCTGATGAGGTGTTCTATAGCTTCGAGCTAAGTGGTGGAGTCTGCTAATGACGATCGAATTGTAGGATCGTGGGCCGTATCAGTTTTCGGACCGAGGGATTGCTTGGTTATTTCTTTGAATGGGCATATACCGATGAAGCACGGGTTGCTCAACGCGTATTAGCTGTGTATTGAAGATTAGAGTAAGAGGAGCGGCTATCGAGAAGGTTCTGGCGAGTTCCAAGTCTGGTGTAGCCTTTAAGGACTTTTGAATTTATCTACGAGTGGGCTTGAAAATGGTAGCGAATGGTAATCTGATCTGCGGTATTTCCTTGTCAAAAAAGGTCTATATGTCAATGTTAGAATGATGCAAGAAATGAATTCGGGTTCCTAGGAAGTTCCCTAAGGGCGGTCATATCGGATTGAGTTACTTTCTAGTTGGCAGTCTGCGTGACTCGATTGAGTTAAAGGCGATTGGCTCTGATTACTCGATTATGTGTTACTGAGTTCCGAAGAATTTATCATGGTTATGACCACGGTCGGAGTTGGTATTTACCACAGGTATAAAAGCTATATTGCATATGGTGGTGTTATCCTAGATTGAGTTAAATGAAAGATTCTTGGTTGATGAGGTGTTCAATTTGCTTATGGTTCAGAGTTGATTATGAGATTTTCGTAGCGTCGTGAGTTAGCATGTTAGGGGAGATGCATCGTATGGGGTTGAAAAGTTGCATGTACAAGGTTGCTGTTTAGTTTTGGAGGGAGGGATATGAGTTCTTGATGACATGGATGATTTTGGGTGTCTAAGGTTTTGCTGGCAATATCTGTTCCCACCGGAGGAGAGTTCGCATGTTGGCAGGTGCATTGTGTGTTGACTTATGAGTATCTTTCCATAGAATGATGGAATGTGGGTGACACATCAGCCATTTGAGTAGCGGTGTTGAAATTAGATATGAAGATTCTGTTAATTACGAGGTTTAGAGACTGGATGTTCTCGTGGGCAGACTATTCCTTGACTATGAGTCGTGAAGACATGTTGAGGATTGGACGATTGATGGTAGGTGTTATGGAAAGGTTGCTATGGACTTTTGGAAGGTTAATTACATGTTTGGGGATGATCGAAAATTGGTTTGGGGGTTGCTTTTAAGACTAGTGAGAATGTGTATTCTGTATCTGATCAGATTTGTTTGTTCTTGCGCAGTTGTTACCACATGGATATCATCGGGCGGAATGGATGTTATTCGCGCCTTGTTTTATGTTATATGTTTCTCTCTCATACTGTGACGGGTTGTGAGGGTTACATGATTCTTCACACGCATATTGTGATTCAGTTTAGGCCTCATGGAACTATGGGTGAGGTGGCCTTCGTGATGTTGATTTGCTTATTGCACCATAGTTGTGCTTGTCCTTCTCAGTATTGTTTGTTCCTAATAATTTTCCCACATTTATATTTTTTTCTTGTGCACTATGTTGTGCTTAATGTTGACGCACATATGATCAGTGAGCCCGAGTAATGTGACTCGATGGGTACCCTATGTGGATTGATATGATGGGATCGGTTTGCACGCCGCAATGGTGCAGTGATGAAATGTGACTCCTTACTCCTATTCCGTGTATTTTGCTTTCACCTTGTTGAAAATAGTTCATAGTAAAATGCTAAAATTCCCCTGCCTACTTAACTTGCTTAGTAGTCTTCTTATTTAGTTTTCTTAATGTTATCTGTCATGTCTGAATTATTACTTGTTAGTGTAACCGGGTTGTGCGGGGCTCCATATGATTATTGTTGATATTTGTCGGTGAGGCTTCTTGTATTGGCTGAGATAAGGTTTCTAGACCTGAGATTTGCAATATTGTATTGGGATGAGGAAGGATTAGAAGAATAATACTATATTTTCGCTGAGGAATTGGACAATTGCCCGGGTCGGACGGGTGAGTTTCTTGGCCTTTTGATTAGATGAGTGGTTAAGCGGTTATGCGTGTTTCTTTCATCATCGATAGGGTATGAGGGTTTTGAACGAGGTTCTAATCGATACGAGGTTTGCTACCGGCACCGGATTTGTTTTTGGGCTGTAATGGTGGTCAGCAGTTCCTACTGTGAGTATCGAAGTGATGGGGTATATCATGTGATTACATCTTGGGTTATGGGTATGACTTGATACAGCTTGTTCAGACTTATACAGTTTGTAGATGTAGGGTTCGGGTCTTGTAATGAATTCTAGATGATAGAGATTCGGTTCTAAGGTTTAAGGACCAAGGTCAAAATAAGGATCTCTAGTTATATTATGTTGGCGGACTTATGTGGATCAGGGTGACGTTGGATCACCCCCGGGTTTATGCATAGTAAGGTTACTCCGTGACTTGACAACTTTGGAACGACTCCGGGCATGTTCGAGGACGAACGTATGTTTAAGTGGTGGAGGATGTAACGACCCGACTGGTCGTTTTGAGTATCTGCACTTCACTCGGTATTTTGAGGGCTCAAGTATCTCCGCACGAGGTATTATGACTTGCGTAAATCGTCAGTATTAGTTTTCCAAGTTATCCGGAATCGATTTGGAAGAACGAACTTCTAGATTTGTGCTCTAAGTTGGAAGAATTAAAAAAGTTTGACTTTTTGGAATTTGACCTCGGAATGGAGTTTCGTCGGTTCCGTTAGCTCCGTTGGGTGATTTTGGACTTAGGAGCGTGTCTGGATTGTAATTTGAGGTCCGTAGATGAATCGGTCTTGAATTGGTGAAAGTTGGATTTTTGGAAAGTCTGACCGGGAGTGGACTTTTTGATATTAGGGTCGAATTCTGATTTCAAAAATTTGAATAGGTCCGTAATTGCAAATGTGACTTATCTGCTAAATTTGGTGCAATTTGGAGTTGATTGGATATGGTTCGGACGCTCGGTTGCGATTCTAGAAGTTCTTGAAGTTTAGTTTGATCTTCATGCGTTTTGGCGTCCGATTCGTCATTTTAGAGGTTATTTTGATGATTTGAGCGCGCGAGCGAGTTCATATTGTGTTTCTGAACCTGGGTGCATGATTGGTTTGGAGTCCCGAGGGTTCGGGTGAGTTTCAGATGCTTAACGGATGCAAACTTTTTCTTCATTGCATTCGCGAGGGATTTCTCGCATTTGCGTAAGTATCTGGGGAGGCCAGCTGAGTTACTCTTCGCGTTCGCAAAGATATGGAACCTTGAGGCTACGCGTTCGCGACATGGCCCTCGCGTGCGCGGGGAGGAACGGGAAGATGGAGCTTCAGGCATTTAAGCCTACGCGTTCAGGAAGAAGATCTCGCGTTCGCGTAGGGTCCGCCAGTGAAAGGTACGCATTCGCGAGAGGTCACTCGCGTTCGCGAAAGAGGAATTCTGATCAACATTTTTTTGTTCAACGCGAACGAGAGGCTTTGACCGTGTTCGTGAAGAAGGAATTTACTGGGCAAATATAAAGATTCAAAAAAATGAGGGTTTGTCCATTTTTATAAAAACTTGAGTTTGGAAGCTCGGATTTGGACAATATTTCGAGGGATTTTCAGAGACATCGATTGGGTAATGATTCTATACTTGATTTTGGTTATATCCCACTAATCTATCATTAATTTCATCATTAAAATTCGGATTTGGGTTGAAAATTGGGAAAAATTGGGAAGAGGTTCTTCAACTAAGATTTTGGGTTTTGATTGGGATTTTTACATCGGATTTGGATAATTTTGGTACGAGTGAACTAGTGAGTGAATGGGTATTCATATTTTGTGACTTTTACTCGATTCCAAGACATGGGCCCGGGGAGACTCTTTGGGGCAATTTTCTAATTTCTTGCTTTGGCTTTCATTTCAGTAGCTTGATTAGTTCCTTGTAGTTAGATTTATGATATGTAATTGATTTTGGCTAGATTTGGGCCATTCATAGTCGAATTTTGATGGAAAGAACATTGTTACGAATTGATCGAGCTTGATTCGAGGTAAGTGTCTTGCCTAACGTTGTTGAGAAAATTTTTCCTCCTATTTGACATTGTTTACTACATACGTGGGTGATACATATATGAGGTGACGAGCGTATATGTATGTGCCAGGGTTAATCATGCTCGGGGGGTTGATTATGTTATAGTTGTATTTGTAGAATTTCGTGACCTTCCTGCTTCATGCCTTACTTGACTCTTAGCTACTAAGAACATAGTATTAAATGTTAGCAATCAAGACTTAGCTTATTATAACTTGATCAAATTTGACGGAGTTCCAAGTATACATTGACGTGTCTAATTCGCACATCACTATGCATAATCATTACCACATTACTACGGCCGACATTCTTGAGATACTAGACTCTATACTTGTGTTGTGGGTCATTTGTGAGTTTTGTGGAAGTATTTGAATAATACGGTTCTTGAGGGTTTATTGAATCACTGTTGGCTTGGAAAGTTGTGATTGAGATTTGTTTGGAATATCCGTTAAAACACTCTCCTTGATGATTATTTACGCTTCCTACCTTGTTTGTCATTGATATACATATGCTTGGTAAGGAAGAGTGTAAAGCACGAAGGGTAATTCCATACCATATTATTGAGAGTAAAAGCACGAAGGGTGATGCCGTGCCATATTATTGAGAGTAAAAGCACGAAGGGTGATGTCGTGCCACATTGTTGAGAGTAAAAGCACAAAGGATGATGTCGTGCCATGTCATTTGAGAGTTAAAGCACAAAGGGTGATGCCGTGTCATTTTATTTATATTGTTATGCTTTTATTATCGTGAGATCATGGCATGATGGGTGTTTCCGTGCAGGTGAGGACGAGGGACATGCATTATGATGAGATATTTGTTTCCCGTGTATACGTTTGTACCTTTACCTTGAGCTGTTATTGTCATACTTATAGATCATGTGTGACTTATTGTTATTGTCCTGTCCTTGATCTCTATCTCAATTGTTGTTGTGATGACGATGTCTTCTACTTGTTTAACTTGCAAATACCATGTCTACTTCCTGCTGCTATAATCATACCCATGTCGTAACTATTCGGTCACACCTTAGTACAACCCCTTTTTTCTATGATAGTCATTCATGCCTCTACTTGTTAACTTGTAAAGATCATGTGTTTCCTTCTTATTTGTTATACCTGTATTTAAGCCTTCATCATGCTATACTACGTCTCGCGTTTTTGTACGTAAAAGTTTCATCGTAAGTTAATCGACGTATACTCAGGGATGAAATTATCTTGAGGTTATAAGCATTAGGCTATTTATAACAAGCGATAAGTAAGTGTCGTGAAGGTTAAAAGGTAAACGAATCAAAGAAAACGAGTTTCGTTGAAGGTTGTTGATTGGGATAAAATACGGTCCGAGCTTTAATACCCGTTATTTATGGACTAGTGCTATACAAGGTACCCCATGACCACGATAGTAGGGTACGTAAAGTGTATTAAAAGTGAGTAGTATATTAAGTAATTTGAGATAATTCTTAATTATGTGAGTAATTGGTTAATTATTGGTTAATGGGGGATTAACCATTTAAATAAGGAATGGTTGGATAAGACTAACCCTCCTCCATCCTAATGTATGACTCTTAAATCATTAATATATGTGACAAATTAGAGATGTGAGTCATATAACGTGAGTCATATATGTGAGGCAAACTAGAGATGCAAGTCTTACAACATTTATAATCTCATTTCAAGCAAAAGTAACGTTCTTTCTACAAAACTTTCAGCCGAGATTCCATCCATAGAAATGTTATTTCGTATCTCTTAAGAAAGAGTTTCCTACAAAGATGAATTTCCAAATAGCAATGTTATTGCTAAGTTCTTAAGGAAAAGCTTCAGCCAAGATTATCTTTGCATTGCAACGTTATTGCTTCGGGTATTTCATACGAATTGTCCCCTATTTCGATCTCATTGTTACGTGTTTCGTCGTGATTGGCGTGTGTCAGAAGGATTGTCTAGAGGATCGGCTCAGGTATGTTAAGGCTATTCCTTCTTTCCTTTTTGCATGATCTATACAACATGAATAAAACGAGCAAATGCACAACTTCCATAAATGACTCTATTCATAGAAGTATTAAAGATTCCTATGTTCTTGAATTCCTATATGTCTTATTATTCTATTGTCTGTTCATGGGTCTCAGAAAATACGTAAGTTGATAAAGTTTACTTCATGATATTACACGTTCTCTGAGAAATACAAACATTTCATATTTTCAGTTCTTTAAGAATATGAATTGTGTAAGTGCATGGCCAAACCTTGTAGAGCACTAGATATTCAGCAGTATGCAGGATTTGGTATACATTATGTCAATTTATTATCATTATTTGGGTTGTATGTCTGTCACAACCCAATTTCCCCTCTGTTTGGGTATCATGATGGCACCTAGTCTTAGGACTAAGTAAGCCTAACATTAATTGAAACAACAACTCTTTTTATAACATCTAACAATTTAAATAGAGATCTCTTACAATTCCCAAAACCGGTAGTACAAGTCATAAGCTCTACAGAATGTTTTCTAGAAAACCTCTAAATACAACTGTCCAGAAATAGGAATAAGCAGTGCAAAATGAAAACTTGAAGGTGACTCCAAAGCCTGCGAATGCAGCAACGAGTTTACCTTGAGTCTCCACAGCAACAGTCCACACGGCTAGCTAACGTACAAGTACCTGGATCTGCACAAAAATGTGCAGCAGTGTAGAGTGAGCACACCACAGCGGTGTCCAGTAAGTATCAAGACTAACCTCGGTAGAGTAGTGACGAGGAACAGTCAAGACACCCACTAGTCTAATAAACTGAACATGTATAAGTATCTAAACAACAGAAGTATGATGTCTACATAAAGATTATGCAGTACAGCTCACAATACAGTAATGGCAATAAGGAAGAAAACAACAAGTATCAGCAGAATATCATGAAATTAACACAGACAAAGTGAATGGAACACAACCTAAATCCGTAATCACAAATACAGCAAGGACAAGTAATAACTCAGCAACTACAACCGCTTTTACATAAGGTTTTAGTCAACAACTCCACGAGGTACCGAACCTCGAACAAATCACAACTCATGGGTCTCAATACTTGAACCCTAACACTTGGCATTTTGTGCCCTCATAACACCTCATAACCGCACTGACGACTCACATGCCAATAGAGCCATTCTCACATAGAAGGCAAGTAAACAAGGGTAAGCATCTATGCTCAACAATATCAAGAACACCTCTTATCCGATAAGAGTGCATAACTACGTGTATGCTTGTGCAAGTATCCTACCATAGTCCATATCAGCAACTAAGTACGTATACCACTACACAAATATCAACAACAAGAATGCCCCCAGGCCATAAATCATCACAAATCAATCCCTGACACAGCCCACCTTGTCTCGCCACGTGTGCAGTAATAAAGTAAGTGCCCACCTTGTCTCCCCACACGTGAATAATAATGTTCCCACCTTGTCTTGCCACATGTGCAACCCACATATATATATACATATCCCGCCTTGTCATGCCACATATGCAAATATCAATAGTAATAATAGCACGGCAGAAACCGCGTGCAACCCCATATAATAACTGCATGGCAGAAACCTCTTGCATTACAATAATAACAACCGCATGGCAGAAACCTCACGCATCACCACAACAAGTACAACAACAACAATGGCAATAATACAAAGTACGACAAGTAAATCAACTCAAGAACTTTAAATCACAAGAAACGGTAGAACGAATTCGCAAGGAATAACCACAGTAAAGAATGCTAGGCGTAAAGAGATTAGCTCAACAAGGGAAAACTAATATGTAGCAACGATCCCACAATATACATTTCAACAATAGGGAAGCTAACACGAGTGAAATAATTCCAAATAAAACAAGTCGGCTAAGATATATGATATCTAAACTTCTTTTAAGGTCGAGAAATTACGAAGGATATTCAACAATTCAATTAAGGCTAAGCAACGTAAAGATAATCATAAGCTCAATTAAGACTGAACAATTATAGGATGAGATAATAATGATTCTAAATAAAGATAAGCAGATATGAAAAGATAGCATGACAATAGAAGAGGTAAAATCTTCAGTTAAGTCAAATAAGAGTGAATCCTGAAACAATTAATTCTAATTAAAGTATGTAGAGGTGAAACTAGTAAATAGGAACTTAATCATATCAAGAACAACTTCATACTCGGTGAATATAAGGACATAAGAATTTTAAAAGGCCAAATTTCCACAAATAAGTCCGAGCACGCACACATAACCTCGCGTAGATGGACTACAATTAACATAGAAGACTCAAATCCTAAGGGGAATATCCCTCACACAAGGTTAGGCAAGATACTTACCTCTAACCAAGCTCAATCAATCGGTCACAATGCATTTCCTACGAATATCCGACTCCGAATGACCCAAATCTAGCAAAAACAATTACATATCATAAATACAACTATAATAGGCTAATCTAATTAATGAAATCAAGATTTTAATAAAACTTTCGAAATCCGTCCTAAACAATTGACTCGGGCCCACGTCTCGAAAACGAGTAAAATTCACAAAATACGAACACCCATTCACTCATGAGTTCACTCGTACCAAAATTATCCAAATCCGATGTTTAAATCCCAATCAAAACTCAGAAATCTTAGTTGAAGAACTTCTTCCCAATTTTCCTAAATTTTCAATCCAAACCTGAAATTTAATGAAGAAAACAATTATAGATTAATGAAATACAACCTAAAACGAGTTAGAAATAGTTACCCCAAAGCTCTCTCTAAATATCCCTCGAAAAGTTGCCAATTCCCGAGCTCGCAAGTCCACAAATGAAGAAATGAATCAAACCCTCGATTTGGCCCCTTTTCTGCTAGTTAAACCGCATCTGCGAACCTGCCTTTGCACATGCGTCATCGCACCTGCGGAATTCCCATCGCAGGTGCAGATTCCACTCAAAACTCAGCGTCCGCTTCTGCGATCCAAGGGTCGCACCTGCATGTGCGCACCTACGGACCCATGTCCACTTCTGCGGTCCTTCACCGCTCCTACGATTGCTCCATCACATCTGCGGGTATCGCAGATGCGGAATTTACCTCGCACCTGCCACCCCTGGCACTCCTCCACTTTTCTTCTTCTGCGGTTGCCTCTCCGCACGTGCGATCCCGCACCTGCGGTCTCTCCACCACAGGTGCAAAAATACCAGATGCCTGAAGACTTCAGCAGCAACACAAATCCAACTTTTAATCCGTTAAGCACCCGAAACTCATCTAAGGCCCCTCGGGACCTCAACCAAACATTCTCACCAATCCTAAAATACCATACGAACTTAGTAGAGACCTCAAATCACATCAACTAATGCTAAAATCACGAATCACCCTCCAATTTAAACTTAAAGAACTTGAACTTCAAATTCCTACAACCGATGCCGAAACCTATCAAACCACATCCGAATGACCTCAAATTTTGCACACAAGTCATATTCAATATTTCGGACCTACTCCAACTTCCGGAATCAGATTCCCACTGCGATACCAAAAAGTCCACTACCGGTGAAAATCTCTAAAAATTCGACTTTCGCCATTTCAAGCCTAAATGAGCTACAAACCTCCAAAACACAATTCGGACATGCCCCTAAGTCCAAAATCACCCAACGGAGCTAACAGAACCGACGAAACTCCATTCCGGAGTCGTCTTCACATAGTCCCGACTACGGTCAAAATCCTGAGACTTAAGCTTCTGTTTTAGGGACTAAGTGTCCCAAATCACTCCGAATCATTCGGTAACTGAAACCAACCACGCACGCAAGTCAATACACATAATACGAAGCTGCTCAGATCCTTATGCCGCCGGACGGGACTTACATTCTAAAAATGACCGGCCGGGTCGTTACATCCTTCCCCTCTTAAACAAACATTCTTCCTCGAATGTGCTAAGAATTGCCTCAAAGTCTTCAAATCACTATCCAACATACACCAGCGGGGGACCCCACGTCACCCCATTCCACATAAGCCTAACGACACCATCCCAACTGTAATTTATCCTTTCTATCAACACCGATAAGCCTTAGAGTCAAAATTCTCACCTTTCATTTATCTTCAAAAGACTCGATTCTAAATCCATAACCGGTATCAGTCTCAACCAGCTATAAAAAATCATGCCTACACCCACAAGGTATGACCACACAACAAGACACACCACACATAGGCCTATAATAACAATTCTGATCACAATAGCTGCCCGGTTTCAAAACCACACCGGCAATTAGCCTCATATCCGTTAGAACCCTGTTCAAACCTCCACAACACTAACAACGATGCAAGAAACATGAAGACCTCTTAACTATACACCCGAATCAACAAGTCACAACTAACACCACCGGGCACACAACCCACAAGCTAAAACTCAAGAAGCACATAACTAAAATGACTGAATACGTAAAGAGAAACACATAAGAGAAATATCAAACAAGCCCGACAGGCACAACTCTCTAACGGTACCATACTACGAATCAATTCAAAAGAAAAAAAAATCAAAGTACATGAACAAATCATAAGGATCTCATCCTTGTATAACCTTTCTCCGCGGCACTCAGCCCGACTCAAACATATCAAATCACATGGAGTCGCGAGGGTCTCACCCTCAACTCTAAATCACAAGCTGAATACACATCATACCAATTGAAGTCTCCCACTAACTCAATTCTGCCAATAAAATCACAACACTTACTAAACTCTCACCCCGGTAGAGTATCAAATCATAAATCGTAACCAAATTACTCAAATATCACATTAAACCTGCCATAATAAACAATATGAATTCATTTCTAGCCTCGAAACTCTCAATAATAAATAGAAACAAATGATAGACACGGTCTACCACTCATAGAGTCTCCCAATAGGGGTAAACACCTAAACATAGTACTAAGTCATGAACTCACCCATAGGTGGGACAACAAATAGGGGAACTCGCACCGATAAGCAGAACTGAATCAAAATACGAATGGTGCCCCTCTGTAACAAATCAAAAGCATACATGTATGACATCATCTGGCACAGCGGCCTCCAGCCTACNACATCATATGGAACAGCAGCCTCCAGCCTACAATATGAGACACAATCGATGGGACGGGCCTTCCCCTCTTGGGCGCCCTCTACTCGCCTGAATACCGCGCTATGACACATATGTCTGAAGTCTAGGACAATATCTCACCCTGTGGCTGGTATCTCCACACTCGAAGCAACCTCTCTGCCGATATAGTTTTCGGAACTATGCGGTACGGGTACTCTGAGACCTATAACCACCTGAAATACTGTGCGAAGCCTGACGTGCAAACTGAACTGGCTGACCCATAAAACCTATACCATGTCGTACCCTTCCTCCAAAATAAGGACTAGTAGATCTCTCTGGTCTATGAGGCCTCCTCACCTCCCTATCCTCTATCTCCTAATCTCGCATGTACTCTCTCTCATGGCCTCGCCTGTCTTCTCTCTCCTGATCCCACATGCCCTCTACTTGGCGAGCGATCCCGACCACCTGCTGAAATGAAGCATCAGACTCTAACTCCCGAGCCATGCTGAACTGAATATCATGCTTGAGTCCCTCAATGAATCTACAGACATGCTCTCTAAATGTGGCGACCAAAGCAGGTGCATGCCTGGCCAAATCACTAAATCTCACGGCATACTCTGACACTGACATAGTGCCCTGGCGCAGATGCTCAAACTTCGCGCGCCATGCATCTCGAAGGGATTGAGGTACAAACTCTCTCAGGAACATCTCTGAAAATTGAACCCATGTAAGTGAAGCTAACTCGACTGGGCTACCCAACTCATATGCCCATCACCACTGATAAGCCGCTCCCCTGAGCTGGAGCGTAGTAAAAGGAACCCCACTCATCTCCACAATACCCATAGTATGGAGAATGCGGTGACACTCCTCCAGAAAACCCTGTGTACTCTCTGAAGCCAAACCACTGAATGTAGGAGGGTCATATTTCTTGAACCTTGCAAGTCAAAGCTGCTCTTCCTCAGATGTTGCTGCCCTAACCACAGGCTGAACTGGAACCACAGTCTGTGTCGCCATGACACCTGGAACCTGACCAACATGAAATCCCTTCTCTGGGGTGTGGGCAACAGGAGTCTTGGTTCCTCCCCCGGTCTATGAAGTAGCTGGTGCAACTGGAATCAACCCCGCCTGAGCCAGTGTACCAAACATGCTCAAGAACTATGCTAAGGTCTCCTGAAGTCTGGGAGGGTAACAACAGGCGCCTCCGGTACCTGCTCCTTAACTGGAACTACTGGCACCTGCTCAACTACTGCTCTGGTAGGTGCTCTGGCTTCGGCGCTTACTCCTCGTTGGCCTCTTTCTATGCCTCTAGCGATACCTGCTCCGGGAGCAGCGTCGTCGATAACTGCAGCTCGTTTCCTCACCATCTGTGAGAGAATGAAATGATAATAGTTCAAATTCCAAGATCAATAAGATCGCACGATAGGAATGAAAGAAGTGAGATTTTCCTAATAGTTCCGTAGCCTCTCAAAGATAAGTACGGATGTCTCCGTACCGATCCGCAAGACTCTACTAAACTCGCTTATAACTCGTAGCACCTATGAACCTAGAGCTCTGATACCAACTTGTCATGACCTAATTTCCTCTCCGTTTGGGTATCGTGATGGCACCTAGTCTTAGGGACTAGGTAAGCCTAACATTAATTGAAACAACAACTTTTTGTTTTCTTATAACATCTAACAAGTTAAATAGAACTCTCTTAAAATTCTCAAAACCGGTAGTACAAGTCATAAGCTTTACAAAGTATTTGCTAGAAAACCACTAAATACAACTGTCCAGAAATAGGAATAAACAGTGCAAAATGAAAACTTGAAGGTGACTTCAAAGCCTGCGAATGCAGCAGCAGGTTTACCTTGAGTCTCCACAACAACAATCCACACAGCTAGCTAACGTACAAGTACCTGGATCTGCACAAAAATGTGCAGAAGTGTAGAATAAGCACACAATAGCGGTGCCCAGTAAGTATCAAGATTAACCTCGGTGGAGTAGTGACGAGGAACAGTCAAAGCACCCATTGGTCTAATAATCTGAACATGTATAAGTATATAAACAACATAAGTATGATGTCTAGATATAAACAATATAAACAAGGTGGGTTGCTCTGATGGTAAGCACCCTCCACTTCCAACCAAGAGGTTGTGAGTTCGAGTCACCCCAAGAGCAAGGTGGGGAGTTCTTGGAGGGAAGGATGCCGAGGGTCATTTGGAAACAGCCTCTCTACCCCAGGGTAGGGGTAAGGTCTGCGTACACACTACCCTCCCCAGACCCCACTAGTGGGATTATACTGGGTTGTTGTTGTTGTTATTGTTGAAGTATGATGTCTAGATAAAGACTATGCAGTATGGCTCACAATACAGTAATGGGAATAAGGAAGGAAACAACAAGTATCAGCGGAATATCATGAAATTGACATAGACAAAATGAATGGAACACAACCTAAATCTGGAATCACAAATACAACAAGGACAAGTAATAACTCAGCAACTACAACCGCTTTTACATCAGGTTTTAGTCAACAACTCCACGAGGTACCAAACCTCGAACAAATCACAACTCACAGGTCTCAATACCTGAACCCTAACACTTGGCATCCTGTGCCCTCAGAACACCTCATAACCGCACTGACGACTCACGTGCCAATAGAGCCATTCTCACATAGAAGGAAAGTAAACAAGGATGAGCATCTATGCTCAACAATATCAAGAACACCTCTTATCCGATAAGAGTGCTTAACTACGTGTATACTTGTGCAAGTGTCCTACCATAGTCCATATCAGCAACTAAGCATAAGGAAAAAGAACGGACAACACGTAGGATATTTTCTCAAAGCTTTCACAAGATAAACCTCACACAGGTACGTATACCACTACACAAATATCAACAACAAAAATTCCCCCAGGCCATAAATCATCACAAATCAATCCCTGACGCAACCCACCTTTCTCTCCACATGTGCATTAATAAAGTAAGTGCCCGCCTTGTCTCGCCACACATGCATAATAATGTTTTCACCTTGTCTCGCCACATGCACAACCCACATATATGTATACATATACTGCCTTGTCATGCCGCATGTGCAAATATCAATAGTAACAATAGCACGGCAGAAACCTCGTGCAACCCTATACAATAACCGCACGGCAGAAACCTCGTGCATCACAATAATAACAACCGCACAGCAGAAACCTCGTGCATCACAATAATAACAACCGCACAGCAGAAACCTCGTGCATCACCACAACAAGTACAACGGCAACAATGGAAATAATACAAAGTACGACAAGTAAATCAACTCAAGAACTTTAAATCACAAGAAACGGTAGAACCAATTCGCAAGGAATAACCACAGTAAAGAATGCTAGGCGTAAAGAGATCAGCTTAACAAGGGAAATCTAATATGTAGCAACGATCCCATAATATACATTTCAACAACAGGGAAGCTAACACGAGTACAATTATTCCAAGTAAAACAAGTCAGCTAAGATATAGGATATCTAAACGTCTTTTAAGGTTGAAAAAGTACAAAGGATATTCAACAATTCAATAAAGGCTAAGCAACGTAAAGATAATCATAACCTCAATTAAGACTGAACAATTATAGGATTAGATAATAATGATTCCAAATAAAGATAAGTAGATATGAAAAGATAGCATGGCAATAGAAGAGGTAAAATCTTCATTTAAGTCAAATAAGAGTTAATCCTGAAGCAATTAATTCTAATTAAAGCATGTAGAGTTGAAACTAGTAAATAGGAACTTAATCAAATCAAGAACAACTTCATACTCGGTGAATATAAGGACCTAAGAATCCTAAAAGGCCAACTTTCTACAAATAAGTCCGAGCACACATTCATCACCTCGCGTACATGGACTACAATCAACATAGAAGACTCAAACCCAAAGGGGAATATCCCCCACACAAGGTTAGGCAAGATACTTACCTCGAACCAAGCTCAATCAATCGGTCACAATGCCTTACCCACGAATATCCGACTCCGAATGGCCCAAATCTAGCAAAAACAATTACATATCATAAATGCAACTATAATAGGCTAATATAGTTAATGAAATTAAGATTTTACTAAAAATTCCAAAATCCGTCCTAAAAAGTCGACTCGGGCACACGTCTCGGAATTGGGTAAAATACACAAAATACGAATACCCCTTCACTCACGAGTTCACTCGTACCGAAATTATCCAAATCCGATGTTTAAATCCCAATCAAAACTCAAAAATCTTAGTTGAAGAACTTCTTCCCATTTTTCATAAATGTTCAATCCAAACCCGAAATTTAATGAAGAAAACAACTATAGATTAATGAAATACAACCAAAAACGAGTTAGAAATCGTTACCCCAAATCTCTCTCTGAAAATCCCTCGACAAATCGCCAATTTTCGAGCTTCCAAGTCCAAAAATGAAGAAATGAATCAAACCCTCGATTTGGCCCCTTTTCTGCCAGTTAAGCCGCATCTGCGGACCTGCCTTCACACATGCGTCACCGCACCTGCGGAATTCCTATCGCAGGTGCGTATTCCACTCAAAACTCTATGTCTGCTTCTGCGATCCAAGGGTCGCACCTGTGTGTGCGCACCTGCGGACCCATGTCCGCTTCTGCGGTCCTTCACCGCTCCTACAATTGCTCCATCGCAGATGCTAAATTTACCTCGCACCTGCGACCCCTGGCACTCATCCACTTTTCCGATTCTGTGCTTGCCTCTCCGCACGTGCAATCCCGCACTTGCGGTCTCTCCACCGCAGGTGCGAAAATACCTGATGCTTGAAGACTTCAGCAGCAACACAAATCCAACTTTTAATCTGTTAAGCACCCGAAACTCACCCTAGGCCCTCCGGGACCTCAACCAAACATACTAACCAATTCTAAAACACCATATGAACTTAGTCGAGCCTTCAAATCACATCAACTAACGCTAAATTCACGAGTCACCCTCCAATTCAAACTTAAAGAACTTGAACTTCAAATTCCTACAACCGATGCCGAAACCTATCAAACCACGTTCGAATGACCTCAAATTGTGGACACAAGTCATATTCAATATTTCGAACCTACTCCAAGTTCCGGAATCAGATTCCGACCCCGATATCAAAAAGTCCACTACAAGTCAAAATCTCTAAAATTTCGACTTTCGCCATTTCAAGCCTAAATGAGCTACAGACCTCCAAAACACAATTCGGACATGCCCATAAGTCCAAAATTACCCAATGGAGCTAACAGAACTGACGAAACTCCATTCCAGAGTCATCTTAACTTAGTCCCGACTACGGTTAAAATCTTAAGACTTAAGCTTTTATTTTAGATACTAAGTGTCCCAAATCACTCTGAATCATCCGGTAACTGAAACCAACCACTCACGCAAGTCAATACACATAATACAAAGTTGCTCAGAGCCTTATGCCGCCGAATGAGACTTACATTATAAAAACGACCGGCCAGGTCGTTACAATGTCATATGTATACTTGAATTGGAGATCGTAGAAATTCTAAAACTTTATTTTTTGTCTTAAAGAAATATTTATTTTGCAATATTATAAAAGTTAAAATTAGCAGTTTCAAGAGAGTTTTCCCAATGTTTTCAAATGATATCTACTTTGTTTTGCTAAAACTTCCCCATATATTATTGTTTATTTATTATTATGGGGAGAATAGTAAGTGAAATATCCAAATGTACATTTTTTTATTACCTAGATTCTTGTCCTCCTTATGCAGGAATAATGGTTAAGGTTAGTCTGGAGTTTGGTGCATTGAAATTCTTAATTAGCTTTACCATATTGCACTTGTAGTAGGCAAGTAATTAATACTTAGCTTATTAGTAACTTACTTAAATTTCAATTGTCAAGTAGTTCGATAATGGTCTTATGACATTCCAAAAGATGTTATTAACGTACTTCTCATGCATTGCATTCATTTATACATGTACATTGACCCATGATCAGACGTTGTTATAAACGCGTATATATGTACAATATATGTAATGGGATATGGGAAAAGGTTACGGCGTTATATACGCACCACCACCTGATCAGCTGGTATATGTTGATAATGTTGCCCATATTAGCCAAGATGATATGATGGGATGCCCTTAGAGGCTTGATGAGGTTATGTACACCTATACCTATGCATGACACGATATTTACAATGCACGTGCATGACATTATAACTATTTCAAGGATTTACAAAGTTATTTAGACTTACAGGCGGAATTCCTTATTCTATGTCTCTTATGTACTGATTTGCATGCCTTACATACACAGTACATTATTCCTATTGATGCCCTATTTCCCGGGGCTTGCGTTTCATGCCCGCAGGTGCAGGTAGACAAACTAACAGTCCCCCTTCTAAGGATCCGTGATCAGCGAGAGTTGGTGTGCTCCATTTGATCCGGAGCTGCTTTGGATTTTGGTACGATATGTTTGTATACATATGGGTACGACGGGGCCCAGTCCTGCCCTTGTACGGTTGTATGTTCTGTTAGAGGTCTGTAGACAGTTATGTATAGTTGGATAGTATGTGGCCTTGTCGGCATCTAGTTTTGGATATGCAGTTGTCTATAGCAACCTTGTCGGCTCGCCCTATGTATTTTGCACATGTATATATATATATGTGTATTTTGGACAGGTTTCCTCCCGTATGCTATTCTCGTAGTTCAGTAGATATTATTCATGTTTATGTCTTAGACGCATATTTAAGGATGTTCGACAGATAGGACTTGGACACTCGTCATGACACATGGGTTTGGGTCATGACAAAAGTGGTATCAGAGCAGTTCTGTCCTAGGGTTGTCTACAGACCGTGTCTCGTAGAGTCTTGTTTATGGGTGTGTTGTGCACCACACTTATAAACAGGAGACTACAGAATATTTAGAATAGTTACTTTTCCTTCTAATCCAGATTGTGCGATAGAACTGAGTCATAAGTATCCACTCCTAATATTTACCTTATTTATGTTTTTAGTGATGCCTATTACTACTAGACGACAGGTGCAAGCTGCTAGCACGGTTCAGAAGGCTACGAAGGTGTTAGAAGGAGATATAAGTTACATTATAGAGTCAGATCCATCGGAGATCATGGATTCTATCGAGGAGGATCCATCCGAGGATCCATATGAGTCACCCGTTCGAGTAGTTTTTATTTCGCCGGCAGCAGATGAGGTGAGAGGAGTTCCGACCTCACCAAGGCCCTTAGTTTCACTATCAGGTCCCATTGATCAGGGTATAAGGGTAGTGGTGCATGTATTGGCACAACTGGGTTCCCCTCAGGATCAAAACTATGTCAGGGTATTTGCGGACCCCAGCTCTTCTGAGGTTCCAGATAGTCCATAGTCTTGGGAGTCCGTCAATCAAGGTTTGGCAGTGTATGTTATGGGATATGCAGAGGAAGAGGATAGTAGTCGGGCTAAGAGGAGGAAGGTAACTGATAAGGCTATGAAGGTTCCGCTTCAAAGTGTGTCTGATCGAGGCTCTCATATAGGACGAGGCAAGGACCCTCTACTATAGACTTCCTCCAGATGTCATCTTTTGGTTGGTGAGCTTCACTTCTTCTTGGAGTATTACCAAGTCAGGGTTCAGAATATGTTAGGTTGTTTTATGAGGACGTAGGGAGCCCTGTCCCGACTTGTACATATTATGGTTATGCTTACATAGAGGTTTTGCAGATGGTATCTTGTATATAGTTTTGGGTTTGACATGTCTACGGCCTTGTCGGCCCTTATGCATTTATATAAACTTTTTCTTGCTTTAAATGAGTTCTACGAATTAAGTCCTAATATTGTTGCATATATATAGATGTGGCACGTTATGACCCGTGATAAGTTTGATAATAAATAAGGATGGGGTATGTGGCGCTTGGTTGGGTAGAATTTGATGTTATAATGGGTATGGATTGATTGGCTTCTTGTTATGCTAACGTTGATTATAGATCAAAGGTAGTTCGATCATAATTTCCAGGAGATCCTGTTTTTGGATTAGAAAGGTAATACGGCATCGCCGAAAGGTAGATTTATTTCCTATCTTAAGGTATGGAAGATGATCAGAAAAGGTCATGATTATCACTTAGTTCGGGTAAAGGCTATGAAAGTAGAGTCACCAACAATTCAGTCCATCCCTGTGGTTAATGAGTTTCCCGATGAGCTTTTAGGTCTTCCGCCAGAGCAAGAAATTGAGTTTCCTATTGACCTACTACCAGATACTCATTCAATATCTATTCCTCCCTATAGAATGGCCCCCGCAGAGCTGAAAGAGTTGAAGGAACAACTAAAGGACTTGCTTGAAAAAAGGCTTTATCATACCTATCACATCACCGTGTGGAGCAACGGTGTTATTTGTGAGGAAGAAAGATGATTCCTTATGGATGTGTATTGATTATAGACAGTTGAATAAGGTGACGATCAAGAATAACTACCCGCTCCCGGGGATTGATGATTTATTTAATCAGTTGGAAGGTGCCAAGTATTTCCCAAAGATAGACTTGAGGTCCGGGTACCATCAGGTACGGGTTAAGGAGATATATATTCCGAAAACAGCATTCAGGACTAGATACGGGCAGTTTGAGTTTCGTGTTATGTCATTCTGTTTGACTAATGCCCCAACAATATTCATGGATTTGATGAACCGTGGGTTCAAACCCTTTATAGATTTGTTCGTGATTGTATTTATCGATAATATATTGGTTTATTCTCGTTCAAAGACTGGACATGCGGATCATTTGAGTACTGTGCTCAAGGTTCTACAGAAAGGGAAGTTGTATGCAAAATTCTCTAAATGTAAATTCTGGTTGAACTCTGTAGCTTTTCTTGTGCATATCATTTCGGGTGAACGTATCTAGGTTGATACACAAAAGATTGAGGCAGTAAAGACTTGGCCTAGACCCATGACACCGACGGAGGTTCGTAACTTTCTCGGTTTGGCAGATTATTACACGAGACTTGTAAAGGGACTTTCTTCTCTTGTATCACCTTTGACAAGAGTGGTATGTGATGTCTCGCTTAACGTTCAAGAATAACATAAGAAAATCTATGGTTCAAGCAAGTTAAAAGAAGGTTGCGAATAAGTATAAATAGATATGTGTAGGTCGCAAGCTAAAGTATGGTAGAACGACAAGGATTTAGGAAGACAGGAGTAAGGATAAGAAAGGTGAGTAAGAAGGTGACGAGAATGGATTAGTCCTTGGGATTAAGCCCATGAAAATAAGAGAGTTAATGGTTTCTATAAAGTCATAGAAAGCTCAGTATAGCCTGAATGAACTCAAAGGAGTCTAAGACCCGTAGCATTTAGAAGAGATGGAATGCTGCCCTGGTAGTGGAATAAGGGCATAATTGTGATAGATAAAGGATGATGTTTGGGATTTCAAAAGGAGGAATTTCATGAATTGTAAAATATTAGAATACCCATGTAAGTTGACTCAGAAGGGAGCTAAGTTTCAGTGGACCGATGCTTGCGAACGGAGTTTCCAGGCATTAAAAGATAAACTAATTTCAACACCGGTTCTAAAACTCCCAGAACAGACCGATGGTTATGTTATCTATTGTGATGCGTCGGGCATTGGATTGGGCTGTGTACTGATGCAGTAGGGTAAGGTTCTAGCTTATGCTTCTAGACAACTAAGAAAGGACGAGAAAAATTACCCGACCCATGATTTAGAGTTAGCCGCAGTGATTCATGCACTAAAGATGTGAAGGCACTACTTGTATGGAGTTCATGTTGATATCTATATGGATCATAAGAGCCTCCAGTATATCTTCAAGCAAAAGGAATTGAATTTACGTCAAAGGAGATAGTTGGAGCTACTTAAAGATTATGACGTTGATATTTTATACCATCCGGAAAAGGCGGATGTGGTAGCCGATGCCCTCAGCCATAGATCTATGGGTAGCCTATCATATTTACAGCCAGAGAAGAGGGGAATAGCCCATGAGATTCATCAGTTAGCTAGTCTTGAAGTTCGATTACTGGACTCAGGTGATATTGGAATTACCATTCAGGATACGTCAATATCCTCTTTAGTAACTGAAGTGAAGAAACGCCAGTACAAGGATCCTGTGTTAGTTCATTGTAGGGATATCACCCCTCAGAAGGAGAAGATACCGTTTGGGATTACAAAAGATGGGGTCCTCAGATATCGAGGACGATTATGTATCCCCAATGTTGCAGGGCTGCGTCGGCAGGTTATGGGAAAAACTCACTATTCTCGTTATTCTATCCATCCAGGAGCAACAAAGATGTATCATGATATCAGGGAAGTATATTGGTAGGATGGAATGAAAAAGGATATAGCGGAGTTTGTTGCTCAGTACCCTAACTGTCAACAGGTTAAGATTGAGCATCAAAAAACCTCGGTGGATTATTGCAATCTATAGAGATTCCGACTTGGAATTGGGAAGTAATCAATATGGATTCCATCGTAGGTTTACCTCGTACCCAGCGTAAGTTCGATTCTATATGGGTGATTGTTGATAGACTTACAAAATCAGCCCATTTTCTGCCTGTTAGGACTACATATTCCGTAGAGGATTATGCAAGGCTTTACACAAGGGATTGATAGTAGTACTGTTAAAAAGGCGACTCTGCCAAAATTTATATGGATCACGAGAAGTTAAACATTCGAGGACGAATGTTTTTAAGGGGGGAAGGATGTTACGTCTCGCATTTTCGTACGTAAAAGTTTCATCGTAAGTTAATCGACGTAGACTCGGGGATGAAATTATCTTGAGGTTATAAGCATTTAGGCTATTTATAACAAGTGATAAGTAAGTGACGTGAAGGTTAAAAGGTAAACGAATCAAAGAAAACGAGTTTCGTTGAAGGTTGTCGATTGGGATAAAATACGGTCCGAACTTTAATACCCGATATTTATGGACTAGTACTATACAAGGTACCCCATGACCACGATACTAGGGTACGTAAAGTGTATTAAAAGTGAGTAGTATATTAAGTTATTTGAGATAATTCTTAATTATGTGGGTAATTGATTAATTATTGGTTAATAGGAGATTAACCATTTAAATAAGGAATGGTTGGATAAGACTAACCCTCCCCCACGTGGCAGCACCCCTCCATCCTAATGTATGACTCTTAAATCATTAATATATGTGGCAAATTAGAGATGCGAGTCATATAACGTGAGTCATATATGTGAGGCAAACTAGAGATGTAAGTCTTACAACATTTATAATCTCATTTCAAGCAAAAGTAACGTCCTATCTACAAAAATTTCAGCCAAGATTCCTTCCATAGAAATGTTATTTCTTATATCTTAAGAAAGAGTTTCCTGCAAAGATGAATTTCCAAATAGCAACGTTATTGCTAAGTTCTAAAGTAAAAGCTTCAGCCAAGATTATCTTTGCATTGCAACGTTATTGCTTCGGATATTTCATACTAATTGTCCTCTATTTCGATCTCATTATTATATGTTTCGTCGCGATTGGCGTGTGCTAGAAGGATTGTCTAGAGGATCGGCTCAGGTATGTTAAGGCTATTCCTTCTTTACTTTTGGCATGATCTATACGACATGAATAAAATGAGCAAATGCACAACTTTCATAAATAACTCTATTCATAGAAGTATTAGAGATGCCTATGTTCTTGAATTCTCATATGTCTTATTATTCTATCGTCTGTTCATGGGTCTCAGAAAATACGTAAGTCAATAAAGTTTACTTCATGATATTACACGTTGTCTGAGAAATACAAACATTTCATATTTTCCGTTCTTTAAGAATATGAACTGTGTAAGTGCATGGCCAAACCTTGCAGAGCACTAGATATTCAGCAGTATGCAGGATTTTGTATACATTATGTCAATTTATTATCATTATTTGGGTTGTATGTCATATGTATACTTGAATTGGAGATCGTAGAAATTCTAAAACTCTATTTCTTGTCTTAAAGAAATATTCATTTTGCAATATTATAAAAGTTAAAGTTAGCATTTTCAAGATATTTTCCCCAACTGTTTCAAATGATATATACGTTGTTTTGCTAAAACTTCCCCATATATTATTTTCTATTTATTATTATGGGGAGAATAGTAAGTGAAATATCCAAATGTACATTTTTTTTATTACCTAGATTCTTGTCCTCCATACGTAGGAATAATGGTTAAGGTTAGTCTGGAGTTTGGTGCATTGAAATTCTTAATTAGCTTTACCATATTGCACATGAAGTAGGCGAGTAATTAATACTTAGCTTATTAGTAACTTACTTAACTTTCAATTGTCAAGTAGTTCGATAATTGTGATGAACCAAAAAGTCATCTTATATTTTAAAACTCGAATCTGCGCTCTTAAGCCTTAAAAATCTCATTTTTACCCTCCTCGATTTGCGTACGCAGTCCGGGGTTTCCGGAAAGCTTTTATATTGAAAATTGATGAAAATAAGAATTTTTGTCTTAAAAGTTAATTTTAGTTGACTTCGGTCAATATTTTTGGTAAACGAGCACGAATCCATGGTTTGACGGTTCCGGTAGGTCCGTATCGAATTATAGGACCTGGGCGTATACCCGGAATCGAATTCGGAGAACTTTAGTTCAAGTTATAAATTTTTGATGAAAAGTAAAAGTCTAAAAACTAATTATTTTTAAGAATTGATTGATGTTTGGCATTGTTAGTGTCAGGTCCGTATTCTAGTTCCGGAGCCCGGTACATATTTATTATGATATTTAACACTTGTCTGTGAAATTTGGTGTGAAACGGAGTTGATTTGACATGATTCAGACGTCCAGTTGAAAAAATAGAAATTTTAAAGTGTTCTTGAGAATTTCATTTGATTTGGTGCTAAATTCGTAGTTCTAGGTGTTATTTTGGCGATTTGATCATAGCGAGCAAGTTTGTATGATATTTTTAGACTTGTGTACATGTTTGGTTTGGATCCCCGAGGGATCGGGTGAGTTTCAGATAGGCCACGGGATGTTTTTCGACGTTGGAAATCTAGTATTTTGCTGCAACAAGTGTTCTGGCATGTCCTTCTTCGCGTTCACGAAGGCACTCTCGCGAACGCGAAGAGTAAGCTGGGCAACTGAAGATTTCTTCTTCGCGAACGCGAAGGCTTGGTCACGAACACGAATCGATGGGGGAGTTACCCTTCATGAATGCGACAAGCCCATCGCGAACGCGTAGTGTTAGGCATTGGGGAGGGGGAGTCAGTCGTT